>RPOG01004257.1:0-47756 GCA_008086565.1 Thalassoma bifasciatum
GAAGCGCTTGGTTCAGATGTTTCGCTGCAGCCTGACAAAAAAAAAAGGATGATAGTCTTTGAAGTTCGAGGGGGAAACAGCTGAAAAATATGTCATCCAGGCAACTCTGCTAAAATATTAAATCCTCCAATGGCTTTTGACAAGAGAGGAGAACACACAGAATCAGGGAAGTCGCTGTCAAACGTCTCTCACTATCAGCGGAGGGCTAAAAGGGGGAAAGAGGGAGAGATGGCAGAGGGGGCGTTTGATCGTCTCAAGTCTGACAGACTTCAGCGAGTAGGATCATGAGAGAATGTGAAAATGCGAGGGGATATTTTTACGACGACTCTGCTTTTTATGCGCGGGATAACAGTGCAACATCTAATATTCCACAGCCGACGATGAAAAACTCTGCAGAAGGAAGTCTTGCTTCTTTATAATTAAACCTGGTCGAGCAAAGTAATCTGACAGCGAGGATTAATTTATCTCTCCATCTCTGCCGTATCTCCTCCTGATCATATCCTCGATTTAACCAAGGTTTTATTAATGCGTCTGTTAACAGAGTCCATTAATTTGGCGGATCTCGGAGCCTGGCGAAGGAAGGCTGCGGACCTCACACCGACACATCCATCATGTAAGGGCGGCTGCAGAGCGGGGGCCCCGGCAGGACACCAGAGACTCCAACAATGACTCACTGCCTGGCTCAACCCGACATGGCTGCTGTTAAATCATTCATTAGAAGTGGAGCTGGTGGATGTGGTGGTGGCAGGTGGGTGGCTGAAGAGAGAGGCAGGGTGTGACACATTCACACACACAAAAAGTGCATTAAATTGTTAAAGCATGAGGGACTATTTAAGGGTCATTTGAGCCGCACAGAGCAGCAGCAGACAACAGAAAAACACACTCTTTGTTTCATTTATGTATGATGAAGCTATTTTAAAACAGACCTTTAACTCACTCTGACACACTGAGACAAAAAGTTAGAGGAACACACAACTTTGCCGTGGTTCAAATGTCAGCTCCTGCTTTTTTATGGATGGTAAATATTTCATATTCCCCCAAGGGTTGATGGCAAATTTGCTTGCAGCCTTATTGCAGCGTATTACAGCTCTTTCTCCTTCTTCATGGGTCTGGTTGGCGGCAGAAACATTCAGACTCCTCGTGAAGAAAGTTGAGTAGGAAAATATTTACCCCAACATAGGTAGGCAGATGTTTATGAAAAATATACTCAAAATATGTCGAGTTTTAGCACAATTCTGTGAGTCTGGGCCAAAAACTGACCCCAAAATTGATTTTTTGAGACAGTTCTCTTCCTATGTGACAATAAAAAATTAGTGAATTAACCATGCTCTGCAGATTCATTAGGTTTTAGTTCCCAGCAAACTATGAATTTCCTGAGTTAACCTTTAGACCAGTGATTCAAAACCTGTGGGCTGCAAAACTAGTATGATTTTTGCAGGGGGCAGGGGTTTAATCATATAAACAAAATTTACAAAATATCTTTTTAACTCTTAAAACTCAGTTACGTTGAATAGGATACCAAAAAAACAAAATCCAAGATTCATAAATAAAACAAATGCTTTAAGAAGGTGTCCAATGACCTCCATTCATGGAGTTGGAGGTTGGTTGCAAAAATATTTGAGACTTGAAAGTGGGCCCTGGGTTGGAAAAAGTTTTGGAACCATTGCTTTGGAATAACTATTAGACAGAATTTGGATTCTGTATAAAAGAAAGGAAAGGAAACCTCTCTGAGATTTCTTTACATGATCCAAAGTCTGTCCTGATTTTTAAAGTTTTGATTGATGGGACTTTGATATTGTTGCTGATACCAAATCTCAGAAGCTGGGTTTCCGTTAAATACGAACAATATCTTGTTTTTTCCTTTCATTCGATTGTTCACTACAACTTCAGCTGACCTGAGTCATCCCAAACTGGAAGTAAAGGAATCAATCCAGAAACATGGAACAAACGTCTGTTGTGAAACTGATGATATCACATTCAAACCACTTTGCATGTTGTCACTAACTGTGCTGTACAGCTGCAGTGAGCCAGGATGGGAAACCAAGTGTCCAAACAGCAGAACAAAGCATCTCACCTTCTTGTTCTTTTAAAGCCAAGAGCTCACTTTGTCAGTGAACTACTCAGCATGATGTTTAAGGATGTTGTAGTCATATTGAACATCTTGTGAAAAGATTGTAGGTCATAAATGGGTTCACGTTCCAGTTTGATATATTTCCACACTGCTGAAATGTGTCTTATGTCCCTGGAGAGTTACCGTACGGTGCTTTAAAGCAGAGGTTCACTGCAAAAACTGAAATCTAAACAAGTCATTATGTCTTATATTTAGTAAAATTTGTCTTACTATTCTTGATTTGAGCCACATTTACTAGACAAGGTCATAAAAATGTCTCATTTCAAGTTTTTTAAGACAAAACTAAGGCATCAATTGCTTGTAACGAGTAAAAAAAAAATCTGCCAATGGGAAAAGATAAAAGATTCTTGTTTTAAGACATCTTTATAATTTCAAGAAACTTCCCGGGTGAATTCGTCTTATCCCATTGGCAGATTTTTTTGCCCTGTTACAAGCAATTTACACCTCATTTTTGTCTTAAAAAAACTTGAAATAAGACATTTTTATGACCTGGTCTGGTGAATGTGGCTCAAATTAAGAACAATAAGACATTTTTTACTACAAATAAGACAGAATGACTTGCTTAGATTTCAGTTTTTGCAGTGTTATTGCTGCTCATGTGGCTGCTGATCCACCTGATTTTGTCATCAACTTTAAGAGGATGGGTAAACTCAGAGCGCTGCGTTATAATGAGCAAGAAAATCAGCGTAAATGTTGGTCACAGATCAGTTTGAAGATGCCCAAATTGTCCCTGATCCGATACTTCGAGCGAACGAAAATCACCTTCATCATTTGGGTGAAAATGGTTTTCACAGGGTCACAGTGAAGCCCAGAGTAATGTTTTGAAAGTGGACACACTGAAGAGGAGTAAAAAAAAAAAAACCTGATGATGAGTGGTGGCTTTAATCTCCCAAATGGAAATCCAGATTTTGCATTTCTTTCTGCCTCACAGCTCTGGCTGAAGAGGCTGGAAACCTTTGGCTTCAACAAATCTTTAATTTTCACAAGGGCCAAGCTTAATAACACTTTTGCTGCCAATTACGCTGCCAGGCCACTGCAGGTCTGAGAAGTATTGCTCCCTGTGAGCCGGGGAATTACCTGTTTTGTTAAAGGCCTGAGCTGGAGTCAGAGCGGAGCCGCGGCCACATTGCTGTGAGTCAGCCTCGGCTACTTTAACCTTTCATGAATGTTAAAGGAGCTCGACGCTAACGCTGGAATAATTTGTGTAATGCATGCAGGTAGGAGAGCATCAAACCGAGCTGTTAATGAAAACAGAGCCTCAAACCTCCCTCCTCCTCCTCTGACTCGTTAACAGGAGCTTCATGTCTCTTCCTCTCCTCACTTCTCCGCCCTCTAATCTCATCTCTCCATCCCTCTCCGGTGTAAGCCAAGTGTCCCTCCCCTCCTCTCCCTCATCTCTTCCTCATTACTCCATCCAAACACATCTGCAGGTTTTATCACCGTCTCAAACTCCTGTCATTGTTATTGGATCCGTTTCAGGTTTTATAACGCTCAACCTTTTTCACAAAGCACGACTCACCACTGTTTGTTGCTGAGGCAGGTTTTATTACAGCTGCTGCTCCTGAAGGTATTTTCAATATCACTGTGCTGGAAAAATCATGTTTGTGCAAAATTTTCACTTCAACACCTCGGCTTAATGAACACGGTTGATGCTGTTTTCATTTGTATGAGCTGTATCCTCGTTTTACAACCTTCAGAATGGGGAAAGTTTCCCATCAACATCAGTCTGATCCTTATTTAAGGGTCTGTTTGCATTTTTCTTCATCCTTCCCCTGCCTTTATATGCAGTCACACACTGAAATAAATACACTGCCTGGTCAAAAAAAAGGTCACACCCTCTAATATTTCGTTGGACCGCCTTTAGCTTTGATGACATCACACATTCACAGTGATATTGTTTTACAAGTTTCTGCAAAAACACAAGATTTTTTTCCATCCAGTGTTACATTAATTTTACACCAAGATCTTGTTTTGATGATGGGAGAGTCTGACGGCTGCACAAAGTTTTCACAAAGATTCTCAATGAGGTTAAGGTCTGGACTCTGTGGGGGCCAATCCATGTGTGAAAATGATGTCTCATGCTCCCTGAACCACTCTTTTACAACTTGAGCCCTGTGAATCCTGTTATTGTCATCTCATGTCAGTATATTCAGGTCGTCAGCTGACCTCATTCTTCGGGAACATACTGTTGCTGAACCTGAGCAACTGCAGCAACCCCAGATCATAGCACTGCCCCCACAGGCTCGTACAGTAGGCACTAGGCATGATGGGTGCATCACTTCACCTGCCTCTCTTCTTACCCTGATGCGCCCATCACTCTGGAACAGGGTAAATCTGGACTCATCAAACCACATGACCTTCTTCTATTCCTCCAGAGTCCAATCTTTATGCTCCCTAACAAACTGGAGACCTTTTTTTCCGGTTAGCCTCACTGATTAGTGTTTTTCTTAAAGCTACACTGCTTTGGGTTTCCTTTGCATTAGTGATGTTTGATACCACTGATTTCCTTACAGATCCGATTCTGAGTAAAACTCAGGCAGGTATTGGCGATACTGATGCTTGTTGTACCAATTAGACTGGAGTAACTAATCATGGACATGTAGATAAAATGTTACTTTTTCCATTTTTCCAAAGTTTTTCTAAGTCTATCATGTTTTTTTAAATTGCATTTGCCCTGAATACTCTATCAAAAACCTCTCTATGTAATTCACTTAAAATTATCAATTCACTAGAAACCCTGAATGGAATAAATGTAGAAGCTGAAAAATCTCCATACATGACTCTGTCTAAACTCTGCCAGTGTGTTTTCAGACCGACTGACTGACTGAGCAGTGTGCTGTTGTGTTTACACATTATGAACTTATCCAGGTGGAAGAAAAAGAAGTTCCCAACCGTGTAAATAAAAAACAGCATCAAAAGTATTGATATTTTGATTTGAGAATCGATACTTGAGCATTAAGATCTAGTATGTGTAGTATCAATATTTCAGAATCGATCTGCACATCACTGCTTTGCATTGTGCGTGTGGAAATGCTCTTACTTTCACTATTAAACATACTCCTGAGTTCTACTCATAGACTGTATAATGAGTGGATGTAACGACGTTCGGTTCAAACTGAAGCCTCCAGCAGATGCCCCGCCCCCTTGTGTCTGGCTGCAGTATAGGTCATAAGCCCCGCCTCCCCATGTATTCCAGATATGAGCCGGGAAAACTTTAAAAAATTACGATACCTCGTAGAAACGTTTCTCTCATCTTTACTCTAAGGTAGTATGAAGATGTCATCTGGCTGCATGGAGTTCGGGTGTTTTTTTCCTGAGAAGTTAGTTTCTCATTAGTTATTGGACGTTAAAAACCGCGATATAAGTTTCGTTTTACGATAGTTGACAGCTGCCGTCCGTGAGTAGTTTTTACCGGGGATATAAGAAACTTCAGGAAAGAGCCAAAAGGAGACTAAACCTTCTGAAGAAGAAAAAATAAATATTTTTATTTTTCTTTTTGACTCTGCTCCACCGGAAATTCTCTACTGCGCAGACTCTGGCTGCACAATGGTGGCTAGAGAAACGGGTTTTTGGCTTCAAAAACGTAGAAACGTGACAGGCGGAAGCACGCTGTTTATTCTATATACAGTCATTGGTTCTACTGTTGTTTTTCTTCAATTTGATTCGGCCAAACGTTTAGGTGATCGCCACTCAAGATCATTCAGGGTTTTTTTCCAACCACATTTTTTCCTGGAAGACGATGGTTCTCCACTATCCTTCCAGATTTTAGGAATGCGTTGGACAGTTCTGAACCCAATTTTAGTCGTTTAGGATGTTTTCTCTGCTTGATGCCAATGATTTGACTCTTCTTAAACAAACTAACATCTTTTTTACAACCACAGGATGTTTCTTTCTCCATTGTTGTTTAAGAAATGAGAAGTTACCCATCACATCAGCTGGGTTAAATAACTGAAAATAATCGCCCATGCAGGAATGATCTAATAGGAAGCTTGCATCTATTTGCTTGGTTGGAGGCAACTTCTTCTTTTTTGGGCCAGGCAGTGAATATGTGTCAAAGATCTCACTTCTATTTCTCAGATTCAAACTCTATTTTTAGACTTGTGATTGTTCAAGATGTTCATTACAACTGTCCTGCGATTGCCTCAGTGAGGGGACTAACAAGCTCGAGTGTCAGGCATTGGAGCGGGAGGTAAGTAAGAAAAGAAGGGGGAGAAAACGAGCGAAGGGAGGGCAAAGAGAGGGCATGGATGGGATAATGAATTCAAGGGGAAAAGGGAGACAAAAGAGGGGATGACAGCTCAGCTCTAATGAAAAAGAGGGGAAAAAAGTAGAAGAAAAAAATGGAGGTAATATACAGGAGAAGATTTACTGGATGGTAAATGGATAGAAGAGAGGAAAGAAGAAGGATGGATGAATGTAAGAAGCTTTGTTAGATGTATACGAGTGTGAGGAAAGATTTTAATTAAGGCAGAAAAGTGAAAATCAAAAATATGAGTTTGGATAAAGAGGACAGCAGCTAGAGTTTTCAGCAAACATAATAAAAGAAACAGAGAAACGGAGGGAGGATGGAGGTGATTGACAGGTGAAATAGAGGAGAAGGAAGCCAGTAATGGGGGAGGACGGCTGAAACAGAAATAAATGAGGGGAGCTGCAGTTCTGATGGAGGAGGTTGTTAAGGGAAGAGTGAAAGACGAGATTGGAAGTGAAAACGGACAAAAATGGACGGAGAGACAGAGGAGGTTTGTTGGTTATCAGAGACAAAGAGAAGACGTAAAAACCAAGAGATAACTTTGAGTCAGTGCCATGTTTGACACCAAGATAGAAGCATAACTAGTTAGAAAGTTAGAAAGTAGGACTGAACGATTTTGTAAAAAGATCCAATTGCGATTTTTCTGGTAGATATTACGATTTCAATTCAATTCGCGATTTTCTTCACATCAAGCTTCAGTGAAGTTTTCACAATGTACAGTAACATTTACAAACTTGACAGAAAATTACATCAAACCATTGACGCATCAAAAGCTTTTACTCTAATGTGAGGATGAAAACTGAAGGTAAGAATTGTTTCTGAGGTTTAGATATTCTGAGAAAATTCTGAGAAAAAAAGTCAAAATTTTTGAGATAAGAGTCCAAATTTTAAGAAATCAATTTAACATTATGTGAAAAAAGTATAAAATTTCACATTAAAGGTCTAAATTTTGAGATAAAGAAAAAAGTCTACGATAAAAAGTCAAAGTTTTCAGATAAAACATCAATATTTTGAAATAAAACTAGACATTTTTATATGAAAATTCAAAATTTTAAGTCAAAATTATGAGAAATAAAGACAACCTTATTAAATAAAAGGCACAATTTTGAGAAAAAAAAAAGATTTTGAGATAAGTAGTCAAATTTCTGACCTTGAAATACAATTCTTTCCATTTCTAAACTGAACTCTTTTAGTTGTATTTTTAGTTTTAATGACTGAAAAACAAAAAGAGTTATCTTTGACCTTCAAATTTTAAAAACGATATAATGCAAAAAGTCCTTAACTGTGTTAAGTGAAAAAAGATAAAATATGAAACTGTTTAGTAAAGACTAAGTTCAAAAAGCGATTTAAAAAAAAACTAAATTCAACAATCTAGTCTAGTCTTACACTGAAAGGACGTGTGTGTAAAACAAGTGAAAACAGATCCTGGGTCAGTCAGGAGCAAAAATATTGCAGCTTTGGTGATCACATGATCACGATGTCTGAAATTGCGATCAGAAAACGATAAATTGTTCAGCCCGATTAGAAAGCGTATTTTTCTGACATTATGACATTTGATACGTACCACACCAAAGTCCAGATTCTGCTCGATCCACTCCTGCCCGTCCTTGAACTCATCGTGCAGACCCATGATGTACAGCG
This sequence comes from Thalassoma bifasciatum, assembly GCA_008086565.1. Lineage (NCBI taxonomy): Eukaryota > Metazoa > Chordata > Actinopteri > Labriformes > Labridae > Thalassoma > Thalassoma bifasciatum. The sequence goes on from RPOG01004257.1 coordinate 8,022, forward strand.
TGTCTAAAGCGTCCACGATGCTCGCGCCCAGTTGGGAATTTCCTGCACAGAAAGACACAAAAAAAACAAAAAAACAAATTAGATAAATTGCCCCAGTCACACACTAACTAAACGTCACTCCTCAGGGAATTATGTGAGGAAAAGTAATCACAAAACACAGTGGATCATTTGTGAAGGAGAAACTAAGACATACATTGAGCTCACAAATAAGATATCACCCAGATGGATTTTAAAGTATGAAATTAAGTTGGAAGTGGAGACACTCAGAGAGAAAATGCAAAGTTATGTGATGTGTTTGTGGTAATTTAAGAATATTAAGGTTTTAAATAAATGCGAGCAGGATTATTTTATGAATAAACAACTTGATTGAGGCTTAATTTTGCAATGTTGGGGTGCAGATGACATCACAGTTGAGGTCTTACCCTAATTTCTACTTGATCCACTATCCATTCCTTCCTGATTTAAGACATAAAAAGCCTAAAAAGTAACTGCAAAAGAAAAAGAAAATGTGTAATTCTGCCCTCAACCAGTAGGTGGCACTGTGACAAAAACACAGGTCCATTTCCTCATTTATAGCTAAGTAAAAAAAAACCTGCTTGGATGCTTCTAAAGCTGTGTTTCCACATTTTATAAACCCAAAATAAAAGTGTCTTAGAAGAAACTAAGACATACATTGAGCTGACGAATAAGATATAACCCAAATGGATTTCAAAGTATGAAATTAAGTTGGAAGTGGCGGCACTGCCTTTGGAGACACTCAGAGAGAAAATGCAAAGCGATGTAATGTCTTTGAGGTAGTTTTAGAATATCAAGGTTTTAAATCAATGCTAGACAGATTTTTTTATGAATAAATAACTTGGTTGAGGCTTAGTTTTGCAATGTTGGGGTGCAGATGGCATCGCAGTTGAGGTCTTGCCCTAATTTCTTTTTATGATTTAAGACATAAAAAGCCTAAAAAGTAACTACAAAAAAAAAACAAAAGTGTAGTGCTACCCTTGACCAGTAGGCGGCACTGTGACATAAAACACAGGTCCATTTCTTCCTTCATAGCTAAGTAAAAAAAACCTGCTTGGATGCTTCTAAAGCTGTTTCCACATTTTTTATTCCCAAAATAAAAGTGATACTTTTGAAGTTTCAAGAAAGTATAACTGCATCTTGCTGGCGTTTCCATTATAACTAGAATTGTGCACAACTTGGGTAAAAAAAACCTCGCCTTAGAGCCTCAATTTGCAGAGTGTGGAAGTAGGAAAACAGACTTTTTAAGAGCTGAACTGTCATGTTTGATTGGCGTTACTGTTGTAGCAGATGTTGTCAACAGATGAAAGCAGAAGCATTTTAACATAACTTATTGTAATATTTAGTTTCTACGCAATTCCAGGAGTAATGGAAACGCAGCTATTATGTTACAACAGAGCAGAATTTACTCCATCTCCTCTTTCCAACCCATCAAACACTTCCAGGGGAGCTGGCAAACAACGAGACCAGAGTAGGGATTTTGTGGTAAGAACCAAAAGAGAAGAATAAAATATGAAAGAGGGAAATATGTCAAGTGGTTTTGGAGGTTTTTATGCATGGCTGCAGAAAGAAAATTCATCTTCAGAAGCACAAATCAGCACTAACAGAAACAAGAGAAGCAAGGTAGCACCAAAGCCTCTCTCAGATCTCCATATTTGTTTTTAATAAAATAGTGATTCGATATCTTCACCCTCATCACTTCTCTTGGAAGCAAATATATGCAGAATACAGACTTCTCCTTTCTTCAAGTTAACTTTTCCTTTTATATATTCTTACCATATGAATAATACTCAGCATTGTTGCACTGCTGCATTGATGAGTGCGGCTGAAAAGTTGAAATTCTCAGTTCTCTCTTCACTTTTTAAATCCAATATCTTTTGGAATAATATCAACAAGAAGAAAAGAAGCAGCTGTGATGCTTAAGTTTTGTGTCAGTGTGTAGCAGTGGCATGCACAGATATTTTGAGGGCAGGAGCGGAAGAAATAAAAGGTGCAAATAGTGTGTGTTTTGGCTCCCACAAGGTCACTTTAGCAAGCATTTTGGCTCCCAAAAGGCAACTTTTGCAAAGTTTAGCCATCAAAAGGACACTTTAACATGTGATTTGGATCCTAAGATGGCACTTGAACATATTTTGGCTCCCAAAAGGATGATTTCACATACATTTTGGCTCCCACATGGTCACTTAAGCATGTTTTGACTCCCAAAGATGCAATTTAGCAAGCATTTTGGCTCCCAAGAGAACAATTTAGCATGTGTTTTGTCTCCAAGAAGGACAGTTTATCATGCTTTAGCCAGTCAAAGGCACAGATGAGTGTGGTTCTCCAACCAGGAGGACACTTAAACAAGTGTTTTGGCTCCTAAGAAGGCCACTTTGGCACCAAGAAGGGCACTCTAGCATGCTTGTGGCTCCGGGGAAGGCACATTGATGTATTTTGGCTTCCTAGAGATCACTTAAGCATATGTTTTGTCTCCCAAAAAGGCAGTTTATGATGTATTAACCAGCCAAAGGTAAAGGTTTTGGTGGTTGGCTTACCAGAAAAGCATGTGTTTTGGCTCCCACATGGTCACTTAAGCATGTTTTGACTTCCAAAAAGGCAATTTAGCAAGCATTTTGGCTCCCAAGAGGACAATTTAGCATGTGTATTATCTCCAAGAAGAACAGTTTATCATGCTTTAGCCAGTCAAAGGCACAGTAAACATGGTTCTCCAACCAGGAGGACACTTAAACAAGTGTTGTGGCTCCTAAGAAGGCCATTTAGCAAAAAATTGGCACCAAGTAGGGCACTTTAGCAAGCTTGTGGCTCCGGAGAAGGCACATTGATGTATTTTGGCTTCCTAGAGATCACTTAAGCATATGTTTTGTCTCCCAAGAAGGCAGTATATGATGTATTAACCAGCCAAAGGTAAAGGTTATTGCGCTTGGCTTGGTGTTTTGGCTCCCAAAAGGCCTTTGGATGCAAGTTTGGCACCAAGAGAGGCACTTCAGCAAGTGTTTGGTTCCTAAAATGGCACTTGGCTCTCAAGAAAGCACTTAAATGCACATTTTCTCTCCAAAGAGGGAACTAAAGGGCACGTTTTTCAACAATTGGGCCATGAGGGGAGTTCACCAGCCCCCCTGCCCCCCTCTGTGCGCACCACTGCTGTGTCAATATGCACCTGTGTGACAGTGAAGTTCAGCAGTCACGATTAAAGGTTAATAACCATGACATAATGAATGACCTTTATCAGCCTGTGTCCCATAATGGAATTAAAACACGCCTCAGCTTGTCTCCATCCTCTGACTCTTACTGGACTGAAACTGACACAACTGGGTCAGTTTCTTGCAGGATAAGAAATCAGGCCAATTAGCACGGAGGTAAAACATCAAAGATCCCACATCTTCATAAAAAGATCATTTGCCTGATTATAATTTAATGGACTTGAGTCATGGTTTGGATATCAGCGAGGGATTAACATTTTAAATGTGACTCTACAAGCCAGGAAATGATCAACTTCAGCAGCTTTTTAATAGTTAGACGTTACATCTGTGGTCTAAAATATCTTTCCTGTCTCATCAGCCTTTTTGTCGATGCTAATTCTGCATTTGTTGGTGCATAAATTTGGAAAATAAAGGAGTTTAAGGAAAGAGAAGAGCAGTACCAGTTTAAAGAGCCCACAAAATCAAGACACAAGCTTAGTGCTGTTACTGCTGCTCATATATTCGTATGAAGATATATCAGATGAAAGTTGTGCATCATAGACTTTTATGAAGCATGAAACTCATCAAGGATCCAAAAGGAGAAGAAACAGACTGATCATTAATGCTTTGAAGGCTTTATCAAAACATTTGTTGCATAAAACGAGGCCTGTGCAGAATGAAACCCTGACCCTCTTTTTGCTTCCGCCTCCATTCAGACGTTCTCCAGTTTTAAAGGCCCTGCCCCTTTAAGTCCTTCCTGCTTTCATATCAGCTCCAGCGAGCTCTGTTGGAATTCCTGAGCCTCCCCGCCGCTTCGTCTTATCTCTGAGTCCATTCAAAAAGAGAGCGCCCGGCTTCGTGCGGGAGCTGCAGCGGTACTATCATTATAGACAGGAACCTCTAAATCACTCTAAAAATACACTGCACTCAGGCAGCGGGCTGATAGCGGCGCCCTGGCCGCCTGCCGGATCTTGACAGATTGGCCTGGCTGTTGGAAGAGCGGAGCCCCCTCTGCTGCACCACACAACCCCCCATCCTCCTCCCTTCTGTCACTTCCATCACCTACAGGTACGCTTCAGGCATTCAGAGCAACGTGACACCATGAGGGCGAGGAGGCTGTCGCTGCTCTGTGGTCGGAGGATGCTCATTTGATGTCAGGGTTTGAGGGAACAGACTGTGAATACATCCTGACTGTGGTGACCGAGGAGTTATAGCATATCACAGGAGTATTTATATTCACTGTACTGATATTTACTTCATCTTAAAGTTTCCCAACATCAGGGTTGGGCAGTAACATTATACCACGATTACAGTGACTCACACATTAAATAACTCCCTTACTGTTTTTGTTGACCCATTAATGCTTTAATATACAAGAACCCACCTATTAATTTATCATTATTTACTTATTTCCAGAAGACATTAGATCTGCCGAGTCAGTAACCTCTTTTCACCCTTTGATGTGTTTTTATTTGTCGTAAGGCATGAAAAAAAAGAATTCCATATTTTATTTTTCAAATATTTGTCACTGAGCATTCAATATAAAGTGTGAACTTAATGTAATGTATCATATTTTTATTGCATACTTTTAATGTATTGCAATTAATTTTATAGTTAGCTTTTGTACTGTTTTTTTTTTTTAATTTATTTTAATCATGTAGTGCTCATGTCACCTGCCCCAGAGACTACGGCTGAAAATTAGCCAACTTGGCTACACTGGAATATTTACAGCAATGTTCATTGTCTCTGTATATATAAACCAACAAACTAAACTAAACTAATGTAAATATGAATTATTTTTTTGTCTAACTTCTTTTCTTTTTTTGTTAATTTCATGAATAATCATTTTTTTTTAATCCTTTGCGAAACATTTCAACTCTTTCATCCATTTTAACACTGAATAATTTATAGTTTATAAGCTTTTTCACGCTCAAATGTTTGTCTATAACATTTTTAAAAATATATATGCTTGCTAATATGAATTTCCACCACATGAACCATTGGATTTAGGAGTGAAAAACCTTTAAATAGGTGTTTTAAAATAGGGTTATATCACTTCTTAAAATATAATTTCATCAGAGAGCCTCGCCTGATTTTAGCTGAGGTTTTTTTTTTTTCTTTTCTTCAAATATGTTTTTTACCATGTTGTTTTAATTGTGTATATTCAATCATTATTTTTAAGTTAGAACTATTTTCCAGAACTGTAGTTTTTATTGCCTGTGAAGCACTTTGAAGTTTGTGTTCATGTTTTTGTGTTTCCGTCTCCTGTCAAAGGAGAATTACAGTCATCTAATATATTGTTGGCAGGGGTTGAAAAGTAAAGTCATGATGTTACTTTTAAAGGGAACCCCGACTGTAAGGACAACTAGGCATGAATATGTTTGTCTCAAACTAGAATTTGTTGTCAAAAGACATAACGAATTGGTTTTTCTTTAAAAAAAAATACAGTTTAAAACACAGTTTCTATCTTCGGGCGCAGCCATTGTTCGGGGTTGATGACGTAGATTGGTTGTTTGGTGCCGAGCATCTGGATTTGGCCGTTTACTCACTACTAGTCGCCGTAAGTCACGAGGTTTGAGGAGGGAAAAAAACATAATAATGCCACATGTGGCTGCTTTTGGGTGCACTTTTCAGTCCAAAGGAAACAAGGAGACTGATGTTAGTCTGCACAGCTTCCCAAAAGACAAGAAAAGAAGGAAGTTGTGGGAAATCGCTCGTGGGCGTAAACAACTTCCCATGGAGCCGCGGCTATGTTCTGGCCACTTCTCCCCAGAAGCATTTGCTGCATTTAGCCGGCCCATGCTGATGACAGAGCTGACAGGTGTGGGTCATTATAAACGGAGACTAAAGCCAAATGCTGTGTCGACTATTTTCCAACACAAACCCACAAAACTTCCTCAGGAAACCACTGAAGTCCGCTCCAGGACTTATATGATCCTGTATGAGATCCAGCCCGGTGCAACCATATGACATCACTACCCAGACGTTATTGCGGCGTAAACAACAATGGCGGCCTACAGGTGAAAATATTTTTTCAAATTTTATACAAGCTAAGATATGAGAAATAGGTAATTAATATTTCCTTTTTTTTAGTGACAGGCCCTTTGACTTTAATCCTCCAAATGTTTTTGACTCATTGTGGCATTTTTTGTTAACTTGGCTCATTTTTCTGCTTCTTCAATGAGACAATGTTTACAGATGACTTCATGTTGAGCTCAAACTAGCAGAACTGAAGTTTTTGAGGCCAGAGTTGAAAAACTATGGTTGAAAATTGGTTGTAGTTCAGCCTCGTGGTCTTCAACACCTCCTCCACTGACCACTCCTCGCCTCCTCTATCATCCTCCCTTATGTGTAATTTCAGTCAAAAACTTCAAAGTTGAACCTGCAGTTCTCTTTTTAACTGTTTCTCTGGGTATTTTTCCCCCAAACCTTGAGAAGCTGAGCTCTCTCTTTCATGTCTGGATGTAACCTTGTGATCACCCTGAAACAGCCTCTACCTCTCCATCTTTTCAGCTTCCTCTCCTCCTTTTACCTCACCATCTGTTTGTTCTCATTCATCACTGTCTAACTGTGTTTAATCTCAATCTTTACATCTTTAAACGCAAACGTAAACGCACAAATTCCCCCTCTACCCTTCAGACGTCGCATTCTCTCATGAATTGTCGAGCGTTTCCTCCGCTGCATCTAATCCTCCTTCCTGTATCAAAGCTGGCGATACCTGCCCAAAGTTTTCACACCGAGGCTTGTATTGTTTAATCATCCTCCTCGTCCACAAAACACTGTCTGTTTTGGTCTGTTTGCACCAGCCTGCTTGCTTCCTTTCATACTCTGCCAACTGCATCAAATGTAGCTGATTTGGCACATCCAAGAGAGGGCTTTAGGGTTGCCAGGTGCTGCTTATCTGAGACAAATTCGCCAGGATGGGGTTGATTTATTTCGGGAATTATCGCCACAGCTTCATGCACACACACAGACACCCTCAGGTGAAAACTCTGACGCACTTTCTCTCTTTTTACCCCTGACACAGATAGACGTCCACGACTGAACTCTCCAACACTCTTCAACTTCTGCTTTTCATCTGTTTCAATCTCTCACTGCCCTCTCACACCTCTCTCTCTCTCTCTCTCTTCGTCCTGTGTCTCTCAGTCACACCCTCGTCTCGGCCTCAGAAGCGTTTCCTTCAGTCGACGGGATTCAGAGCTTCCCGCTATGAATTCACACGAGGCAGGAAAACGTGAGGCCATTATTCAGTCTGCTTTCTCTCTCTGTCTTGTAAACTGTCAGCACGAGGAGATTGGGACATGACGAAGAGCTTGTGTGTGCATGTTTATGTCATGTGTGTCGTGTTTCCGAGCATGTTGCAGGGTTTCCGGAGTATTTGTGTTAATGAAAGTAGAAAAACAGAGGTCAGCATTTCAGTACAAGAACACTGAAGTAGCATTTCGAGGATTTCCTCTAATGTAATCACTCCACATCCTGCTTGTAGCTTTGTTCTTGGTCTTGTGCCCTTTTCTCTGGCTTATGCAAATCAATCCATCAAAATTTACCCACAGAGTCTGTGGTTGGCGACTTTTCGAGCATTTTCTTACCGTAAGATAGTTAGTTGGTCGATGGAGTCATGAAGAGCTGAGGTATCAGTTTGGCTTCAAATGTTTCCAAAAAGGGCTTCAAAATGCAGTTTATTGAAAACAACAATCTAAGTGGAATCGTCTGTTCACCAGCTGATAAAAAGTTTAATATCACAGCTGAAAAAAAAACCCTGGAAAAACTCCAAAATAGACATAAAATTTTGAAAAAAGGACTCGAGGAGGTTCGAGTGAACGTTGCTCCAAGTGGTGAAGATGCTTCATGTTTGGCGTCCACTGACTGTAACTGACGTAAACTTCCCTCTCCATCCATCCCATAATATTCTCAATGTGATTTAGATCAGGGGAACACGCAGGATGCTCCAAAAGAGTGAGATTAGTCCTCTGGAAGAAGAGGAAGAGGTCTTTAGTCAGGCGGTCGTTGCGAACTGCAGTGTTGTCTGGTTGAAAAACCCATTTATTAGCGCACAGACCAGGGCCCTCAGTCATGAAGGACGCCCCATCATCTCAGTGGGATCTCCTCATCATGACAGTAACGTTGGACGCCAAGGTTACCAAGGAAGAATCAAATTTTTTTCAACCTTTCAATGTCCCATGATGCTCTCTGTTAGAGTCCAAACAGGCAATTTAGTGGAAGGAGACGAGGCCTTTGAAGAGATTTTTGTTCTTAAAGCTCTTCGCTCTCAGACGCCGCCTGATGGTTATTGGGCAGCAGTCGGGCGCCAGTAACGACCTTCATTTTGGTACAGGATCGTCTCGTGTCTCAGATCCTTGGCAAAATGTTTTTGGGTCGACCACTTGACTTTTTTGTTCCGTACCCCTCAGGATCTTTGAGGAAATTCAAAATGTCTGTCTAATGCGTCCAACCCATAGACTGTATAATGAGTGGACGTAACGACGTTCGGCTCAAACTGAAGCTTCCAGCAGATGCCCCGCCCCCTGGTGTCTGGCTGCAGTAAAGGTCATAAGCCCCGCCCCCTGGTGTCTAGCTGCAGTATAGGTCATAGGCCCCGCCTCCCCATGTATTCCAGATATGAGCCGGGAAAACTTTAAAAAACTACAATGCCTCGTAGAAATGTTTCTCTTATCCTTACGCTAAGGTACAATGACGATGTCATCTGGCTGCATGGTGTTCGGGTATTTTTTTTCTGAGAAGTTAGTTTCTCATTAGTTGTTGGACATCAAAAACGATATAAGTTTCGTTTTACGATAGTTGACAGCTGCCGTTCGTGAGTAGTTTTTATCGGGGATATAAGAAACTTCGGGAAAGAGCCAAAAGGAGACTAAACCTTCTGAAGAAGAACAAATAAATATTTTTATTTCTCTTTTTTACTTGGCTCCACCGGAAATTCTCTACTGCGCAGACTCTGGCTGCACAATGGCGGCTAGAGAAACGGGGTTTTTTGGCTTCAAAAACGTAGAACGGTGACAGGCGGAAGCACGCTGTCCATTCTATATACAGTCATTGGTCCAACCTCAGCAGTGATGGCGTTGCCTTGTGAGATGTTTTGATGATGTAGCTCAAAAATCCGACCACGCTGCAAGAGAGAAAACCATCAGGAGGTCATGACGGTGTCAATACCCGGCAGAAAAATGACCTTGAATCCACATTTTTTGCTCTGATTTTGTTTTCTAAAGGCTGTGCTCTTAACCTTTTGACCAGCTGATGAATTCACTTTAATTGTTGTTTTCAGTAAACTGCTTGGTCACCGTTCTTCTTTTTGCATTTTTTAAACTCTACTTCAAACCTTTTTAAGATTTTCATCAGGTGTGTATCTGACTCACCTTTAGTTTGGAAACATTAATTAGAAATATTAATATTCACAGGAGAGCTCTGGTGTTATTCTCGCGAACTCTGCCCTCCCTCTTCTCAGTTCTGGTCAGATTAAGCAGCACGTAACTCTCCGTCACAGCTTGCTACACAGTTTTGTAAACATTATGCCTCAGACTTCAGCTTCATCTCCTCCTTCTCTGCAGCTCGACGTCCGCCGTGGCCTTTCAGCCTGTTTTGTAATGAGCCCAGCGGCGATAAACAAAGCCAACCCGGGGCCAATTCAGCCCAGTCTGGCTGGCAGTGAACAACTGGTTACCAACTTCTTTGGCAGCCGTGTGGAACATCTGCTGTGTTCTGTTTTCTGCCTCAGAGGGTTACTGGTCAAACTGGGCCTTCTGCGCTACATGAGCTCTTCAGCTAAACCCCGGCCCGAGTGCCCGTCTCCAGGCCGCGTGCCAATCGGCCTCAGTCTGCACTCGTTTTACCGGGGATAAAGTCATTTCATGGCGTTCTGTCGTCCATACAAAGAGCAGGAAAACTGTGAGACATCTTTAGTTTGCGTTAAAGTCAGAAGCAAAGAGTATCTGTGTGGTAGAGAGTTCAGCATCTAAAAGGTACCTGGGCTGAGTTTTGAATTTCAATGCCACACTCAGGAGACCTACAGTATATACAATATGTCGGACATAATACCAGCACTGCAGGCCAAGTAGGGATTAGGATGAATCACACAGCTGAATCCACAGGCTGTATGGACTGTGCAAATCTCTGTAGAGCTCATATAATATTTCAACAATGAAGGATACAGCACATCAAGCACGGTAATACACAGATTCACTGCAGAGTCTGACTCTGATTCAGAGCAGGAATAAAGATGGACACCTCTTTATTTCTTTAATGTGACCTGGTTTCTTTTACAGAAGCTGCTCAAATAAAGGTTCTCGAGAAGATGAGAGAGTAAAAGGTCAAGGGTGTTTTTCTATGCGGCACCAGTGCCCTCTTAGCGAGCCGTTAGAGAGAAGATTAAAAAGAAAAAAAAAACATATCCGACGGCCGAAAGATAGTTTCTTGCCAACTATAGATGTTGTTTCTCCATGTTTCCAATCTGATTCATTCCGCGATCATTCCACACTTACATATCCGTTCTGCTTTTACACATTCAATTCTACACTTACACTTTCATTCTGCACTTACACATTAACTCACTTTTAATCATTCAATTCCCCATTCATGCATTCATTCCACACTCATGCATTCATTCTGCACTTACACATTTGTTCTGCACTTACACATTTACTCTGCACTTACACATTTATTCTGCACTTCTGCTCCTACAAATTTCATTCCGCACTTACACATTAACTCACTTTTAATCATTCAATTCCCCATTCATGCATTCATTCCACACTCATGCATTCATTCTGCACTTACACATTTACTCTGCACTTACACATTCATTCTGCACATATACATTTATTCTGCACTTGTGCATTCATCCTGCACCTAAGCATTCAATTCTGCACCTACACATTCATTCTGCACTGTCACATTTACTCCGCACTTACACATTCACTTTGCACGTACACATTCATTTTGCACTTTAGCATTCATTCTGCATTTAAACATCCATTCTGCACTTACACATTCACTTCGCACTTACACATGGGTTCTCCACTTACACACTTATTCCGCATTTACACATTCATTCTGCACTTACTCATTCACTTTGCACTTAGGCATTCATTCCACACTTCTGCTCTTACACATTCATTCTGCACTTACACATTTACTCCACACTTACACATTTACTTTGCACTTGCACATTCATTCCGCACTTACACATTTACTCTGCACTTACACATTCATTCCACACTTACACATTCATCCTGCACCTAAGCATTCAATTCTGCACCTACACATTCATTCTGCACTTTCACATTCACTTCGCACTTACACATGGGTTCTGCACTTACACATTCATTCTGACTTACACATTCACTTCACACTTACACATTCATTCTGACTTACACATTCATTCTGCACTTACACATTTATTCTGCACTTACACATTCATTCTACACTTACACATTCACTTTGCACTAACACATTCATTCTGCACTACACATTTATTCCGCACTTACACATTCATTCTGCACTTACACATTCACTTCACACTTACACATTCATTCCACACTTCTGATTTACACTTCTTTTTGGCACTAATGCATTCTGCACTTAGGTATTCATTTTGTGCTCATGTTTTCATTTTGCACTCACACATTCCCCACCTACTTATTCTGCACTTACACAGGTGAAAGGAAAAGTAGTATCCACTGACAGTTCATCATTTAGAAAAGATCTCGATAGTTCAGTTACAACAAACCCATTTTCATACCATATTGATTATTTAACATATCCAGCATGAATATCAAGATGTAAAATTTTTGTCCTGCCGTTCAACTCTAGCGTCAAAATGTATCAAGGCAAAGTAAAAAGAAGAGATCTGATTCTTTACGCTTCCATGAAAAGAAAACCAAAAGAGACCGTCTAAATTATCCCTGACAGAGAAAATGCGCCCAATCAGGAGGTAACTGCAGAGGTAATTGCCGTCTTGTTTCTTTTTGTACGGTCTCGCTGCAACATAGACTTTGAAAAGTCCAATTTGTGTTTCATTACATGTTCTGGGTCAACTTACATGAAAACATCTGATGCTGGATGTTAAATTAGGTTTCAAAGCAGACGACAGATTAATGAAACTCGTTCAAAGACGTGTGGGAGGAGAGAGAGAGAGTTGGTTATGAAGCAAAGTTTGACAGATTGAAAGGAGACGAGGTGAGAAAGGTGTGAAAGTTCCTCAAATTCCAACACAAGGTCCATCGATTGAAAGATTCAAAATTTAAATTATGTGTATTGATCTGAGCTGATTTATTCTACTCTGTCTAAAGTTTCTACGCGTGTGCTGAATATTTGAATTCCTTCTCCCACTGGTCCATTTGCTTCATCTTTCTCTTCTCATCACTTCCTCCTTTTTCTCTCACTTTCAAGTTTCTGGCTTTCTGTGCTCGGGCCAAAATCCCTCTCTGACTTCTCCAGAGTATTTGGTGTTTTGCCACTTCATTACTGGTGTTGCTTTCCTTCTTGATCTGACTGCCCTCGCAATCTGGTTTGTATAAAAGTACCGCCTGTTGTTGACTGAACCACCACGAGTCTGAAGCAGAAGATAAGATATTTTTCCAAGTTAAAAACAGAATCAACAATGAAGCTTTCAAACGTTAAATACCTCAGATATAAAATACCTTTTATCTGTATGTAAAGGTAATAAAACTGTAACTAAAATCACAGGAGGACGTGATTCAAACTCTAAACTCTTGTGAAATGAACTGAATATTTTCAAAGCAGCTCCCTCGAGTCAATACCTGCTGTTTTTATCAATATTAAAATAAATCCTTACAGCGCCAGAGCTATGTAGAGCTGCATTGTGGGTAGTGACTCCAAAGAGACTCAGTGTTGCTACTTTTACTCCAGCCTTTGTTGTCATCTGGCTTTCAGACAACAAAAAAAAACTGAACCCAGTGGGTTTGAACTTACAAGGTAATGTTTTTTCATCAAACGTCCTCTTTTTTTTCTGCCCCATCTGAGGAGCTTATGCACATTCCTGCTGGACTCAGCAGCAGGCAAATCCTCCTGTTTCCTGCTGTCCAATTTGGCACCGGCACCCCTGCTGAAAGTTTAATCTGAAAGGAAAGAAGGGGATGAAGGGAGGGCAAAGTCGAGGAGTTCTGAGGGAAATTTGACGTCTTGTTGGGAAAAGAATTCAATTCTCTCCACGGTTTCCTTTTGGCACGAGAAATGAGCCAAGAAATGGCTGAAAATAAGGCGGCGAGCTTTTATCTGGGCATGAATCATTTCTATCCTGGATTGATAATTGAATTCTAATATTTCTTTTGCAGTCAATGTTTTAAACTCCACACCCGTGTAACTCAACTCTGCTCAACCATAGAGACAAATAATTGAAAACTCCCTTTGTATGAGCAACAAGTCAAGTGGTGAAAAGCGGCAAAAACAGAAAGAAGTAGCAATAAAAATGAGTTAAAGGCGGCAAAAATGGTTTGAGAGCAGCGAAAATTGGGAAAATTGGGAGGAAAATTGTCAGTAAATATTGAAAAATTGCCTAAAAACGAGTGGCGAGTGATAAAAACGAGTGGCAAAAATGTTATTGAGTGAAGAGAAATTAACATATTTTTCAGAGGCTCAACGTTTCTGCGTAAAATCTCCTTTTTTGTCGATTCTCTTATGTAATATTCTAATTTTATGAGACACTGAATTTTGGGTTTTCACTGTCTATAAGCTGATCATGTGACCGACATCTTCAGATCATGTGACTGACGGGCGCCCAATGGCTCTGAGTTTGGGCACTCGTCACTCGTCCCAGTTACAATACAAGACTGTTTTATACAGTCTATGATGTAAACCCAGCTTTCTATTTCTAGTTTCATTTATTTAATACGCTGCTCTTTTTGATATCAGGTGATTTATTGCTTGTGGTTATTCAACATCATGTAAGATGGGGAACTTAAAAACAATCGCACAATAAACCCCAACTGCAGTTTGGGGAAAATAAAGGCAATTTAATTACTTCTGCAATTTGTTCAGGCCTACGTGAGAAGAGTGAAGCTCTGTATCGACTCCAAATTTGACTCAGGGGATAAAAAAACCTGACTTTCCTCCTTGTTGAACAACAAACAAACAAAAGACAGAGTAGCCAAGAGGTGAATTTAATACCAGCATTTGTAAACAACCTTTCTGACCTGAGCGATTGTGTTCCTCTCTTTGTCTTTCTCTTCACCAAACCTCTCATCTCTGGTTCCCTCTCTTTGCGTCTCACGTACAGAGAGCAGCTCTCGGTCCCTCAGGCGGTCATTTTAAAAGCGGTTGTTGGAAAAATCTCTCCTCCTACCCCACCCCCTCTACCTTTACGGTCACAGGGACTGAGTCTCATCGCTCCTGATATAAGAGATAATAAGTGAAACTCACTCTGGGTAACAGGATATTCTAATGAGGAGCCACTGTGTGATTTACGGCCACGAGATTGAAAATATAAAGAGATAAAAAAATGTGAGCCACTGCTACACAATCATAAACATCCACCAAAAATGTTTCTACAATCCTCCTAAAGACTTGATCGACTACTTTGGAGACAAATCCATCAGAGAGACTTTTTCATTTCTGTGAAAACAAACAAAGAGACAGTTCTTACTGGAACCAAGCGAGCTAAAAGTGTTTACATTTATGGGAAAGTGATAAAAGCATCCAGCTGACGGCATGCTGCATTCATAAAGTTTAAGATAATCCCTGAGGAAGTACTTAAGGATTGATGTCTGCAGGTTTTATGGCTTTCATTGCCGTCAGTCTGTTCTGAGAGTGAACACAGCGAAGTATTTACACCGTAATGGACCAGGATTCTTCAGCTGGAAACACTTCATACACCTCGGCTATAAAAAACTTTATCACTCTACTGCTTTGGAAATATGCAGACAAACATCTCAGTGTCTCTCAACATGTTTTCATCCACCTGATTTTCTTTCTTCACCTTTTCAAGACAAGAACTAAAAAGTTGACCCTCCTCCTTCAAATTCATCTTCACGCACCCATTCACGAAAGAGGAAAACGTCCAAATTAGGCGACAAATCACAGAGATATGACCAGATTAGAGGAGTGTTAGTGGTTCAGAGTCTGTCCAGATCAACCCAGAACCCAGAATGAAATTTATCTAAAGGATGTTTTGTCACCCAAGAGGGCAGTTTATCATGTTTTTAACCAGCCAAGCGCATATTTTGGCTCCCTATAGGAGACTGATGTGTTTGTTTTTGCTTCAAAGAGGGCACTTAGCACGAGTTTTAGCTCCCTAGATGGGACTCTGGTGCAGGTTTGGCTCCCAAACACGAACTTTTTCATCCATTTTGGCTCCCAAGAGGACACTTTATCATACTTCAATCAGGCTAACACAAATGTTTGGGATCCCTGAAAGACACGCAAGCACGCGTTTTGGCTCCCTAGAAGGAATTAAGGGTTCGTTTTGGCTCCCTACAAGACACTTAAGTGTGCAATTTTGGATCCAAAGCAGGCACCACTTTGTGACGTTTACACAGCCAAGCAGATATTTTGACACCCTAAAAGTCACTTTATTGCATGTTTTGGCTCCCATGACGATAACTCATAATGTTTTAACCAGCCAAGCACATGTTTTGGCTCCCTAAAAGCACAATATGCTTGTTTTGGCTCTCAAATGAGCACTTTGGCATGCATTTTGGCTCCCTAGGGTTCACTTGAGTTTGTGTTTTTGGCACACAGAGTGCACTTTAGCATTTGCTTTGGCTCCCAAGAGGGAATTAAGTGTTCGTTCGGCTCCCAAGAAGACACTTCAGGGATTTTTGGCTCCCTACAAGACACTTAAGTGTGCAATTTTGGATCCCAAGCAACCAGCAAAGCATACATTTTGGTTCCCTTAAAATCACTTTATTGCTTGCTTTGGCTCCCATGAGGACAACTCATAATGTTTTAATCAGCCAAACACATGTTTTGGCTCCCTAAAGGCACAAGTTGTGTGTTTGGGCTCTCAAATGGGCACTTTGGCATGCATTTTGGCTCCTTTGAGGTCGCATTTTTTTATCCCCTAAAAGGCAGCTTAGCACTGGTTATGGCTCCCAAATTGCACTTTGGACTCATGGTTTATAGCCCCCTAGAAAAGTGGTTTTCAAAGTGAGCACCTTGACGCCCTGGAGGTGGTGCAGGGTGCGCCAGGGAGGCCGCAGAACATCTGAGGGAAGGTAAAAATGGAATTTAGTTTATATCTAATATAATCTAATTTACATTTTTGACCATTTCCCCTGAACATACGATACATAAATTGAAGCATACAGTGCTGTAAGTGTATTTGTTAATCATTTCCAATGCTAAACAAATGTAACAAATATTGAAAAGTGAATAAAAGTACGGAAACACTCTAGAAGTTGATGTTTCTTTCCCTCTTTTGAAGCATTTGCTGTGATTCACAAAATGTGTCCCCATCTATAGGTTAGTCCTGTTATGGTAAAGTTTGGAAACCCCTGCTCTACGTTCGAGGGAGTACTGCAGGGGGGACTTGACAAATGTTAAAAGAAAAAGAAAAATGTTGGATCAATATTTAAAAAAAAGTTCTGATTAAGAACAACTTTATCAGCAGAAAATAACGAAGGAGATAATAGAAGAAAATAAAACTGCATTGAAAAAAGAAATGCAGTTTCTTGTTGACTTACAAAGGGTGGGGTTGGTTGTAAATGGGAAGAGAAATAAGGAGAGGAAAAGAAATGCACTAAAAAAGAAATGGGATTTATTTATTCATGTATTTTGTTACTATAATACAAGTTTTTGCTTTTTGTTTGACAGAAATAAACTGATGTGCTCCTTGAGCCATTAAAGGTACCAGCTGTCTGAACCTTTAATTATTTAATGATTTCTTAGAAATACTGCCCTACAAAAGTATAGAATTTAGTCATCTTTTATTTTAATGTTATCGTGACACTGTAAAACACATGCAAACATTCATTCATGTTATTTTCCCATATTATTTCCTGAAATTTTTTCTTAGGGGGGGGTACTTGGCTTTGAAAAGGGGTACACAAGCCGAAAAAGTTTGGGAACCCCTGCCACTTTACACTTCAGTGTGTGTTTTTTACTTCCAAGAGGACACTTTTGCACGTTTTGGCTCTCTACAGGTCAATTATATGTGTGTTTTTGGCTCCCTTAAAGGCACTGTACTGCTTTTTCTTTTTCAACAATCCAAACAAGCGATCGCCTTTGCACAGCACTGAAATAAAACATTCTATATTTGGGATTTTTTAGCAGACAGAGTGCAAACCTTATCCACCTGAGTGTTTTTGCTGGAGCATGCCTGCTTTGTACCTGTTCTATGAGCTCAAGCTGCATTGATTTTCATCCACCTCCTTCCTGCTGAGGTTTAGCAGACGTGCACACACACTTCCTCATCATGTCGCTCACTGTGCTGCTGTACGAGGCCATGAAGGTTGTTTCTTATTTATGGTATGAGACTTGGACCTTGAGTGCCATGACCACCTGACTGACTGAGCTACATATACATCACGTCTGCTTCATCTGCAGTCGCCCGCGGCTGCACTGTCACTGTCATGCTGCTGCCATGCAACCTTCCTTCATGGACGCGACGCCCGGGAGCCAATCATGTGAAGACCTGACCTACATGTCAAAGAGGAGAGAAAAGCCAAGTGCGGCCCTGAGCTGAGGTGGAAGAGTTTGTGGTTATCACTCCTGAATCCTGCAGAGAGAGCGGACGCTTCCACAAACAGCCGATGGTCCTGCAGAAAACAGCGCTGTTCACTGAGTATCGATCAGATGAGCTGGAATCAAAGCCCTATTTGATCTGGGTTTGTGGGTTTATAGGATTCTGGATGAGGCTTAAAACCAAACAAAATCTGTACTGATCTGCTTCTGCTTGATCCCGTAAAAAAAAAGGGTTTGAAGATATTTACAGAGACGTAAATTAGTGCCCAAAACCACAGAGCAAGAAAACTCAAAGTTACACTTTTGTGAGTCAAAAATGAGTCAAAGTTGTTTAAAATACAGTTTGAAAAGTGCTGATCCTTTCATAGAAACATGTTTTTTCATTAGTTTAAGTGGTAACACGCCACAATAAGGGTCCCTTAATACACATTAGTAAATGCACAATTAGGCATTTACTGTTTAATAACGGTTTAAAAATCATTATGAACTAGCGTACTACTTAATGCATTAATAAGCAGTTCATTTATGTACAATGAGAGTTGATTAATACATTATTAAGCATCAATAAAAGTTACATATTGTTGTTAGGTATCCTTATGTATGTATTACTCTGTATTTATTAATATATTAGTAAATCTCAATAACACAGTGTTACTTTAGAATGAATAAACATTAAGTAACAGCTTCCTAATGCTTTCACTAACACTAATACTGCACATTTTACATGGATGAGCATTGACTTACTATTATTTAGAGCTTTGATATAACGTAATGTGTGTAATAAACATTACTTCACCATTATTAACCATTATTGAACACACCCTAATTGTTAAGTGTTACACATATACCCCTGAAGTAACCCATTATAAATGCAAACATAAGGTAAACTACTTACAGTATGTAACTTTTATTAATGCTCAATAATGTATTAATTAACTCTAATCAGTGAAAGTGCTTGAATTATAAAAGCCAGTGTCAGGATTTTTCTCTTGAGTGTTTTTATTTATATTAGGGCATGAAAAAAGTTTTCCGTTTTTGTTTTTTTTTTCAAATATTTGAAACTGAGCATTCAACATAAAACAGTGTGAACTTAATGTAAATATGACTTCTTTTTTATAATTTCATGAATAATTTTTTTTTTATGTTTTGCAAAACTTTTTAACTCTCTTTCCTCTATTTTAACACTGATTAATTTATAGTTTATAAGCTTTTTCAACCTCAAATGTTTGTCTATAACATGTTCAAAAATATATATATATGTTTGGAAAAAAATTAAAAACATTTTTTCAGGCCTTAAGAAGAATAAAAAATATCCTGACACAGGCGAATATGAATTTCCACCACATGAACCACTGAATTTAGGAGTAAATAACCGTAGTGACCACTATGTACCACAGGGTTAATGTATTGGAATGAATATCAACACATTATTAAACTGTTAGTTAATGCCTAATAATGCATTAACTAGTGTTTATTGCATCACATGGGGGCAAAAATAAAAGGAGAGGAGTAAAGTGATGTAAGAGAACTTTACAGGATGGATTCAGAAATCAGTTTATAAAAGTTTTAAAATGTTCCTGAAACTTGAATTTGAGTAAAAGCTGACAGACCGTCTCACAGGAGAACACGATACACAAACACAAAAGCAATCTAATCACGGTCGGAGCAATACTCCGGAGCCGCGCTGACAGACGGGCCAGGTGTCCACACTTCATCCCTGTTTTACATCATCTCCATCTCCTCGCTCCAAACAGGCCGGTAGCCCCGGGCCAAGTGTGATTTCACTCACTGCCGGCGTGTCAGTCAGCCGGTGGGAGAAAGTCGTGAGGCTGACGAGTGAGAGAATCTCCACTTACGAGTTTAGATTAAAATCATCAGACATCGGGCGAGTTTCTGAGAGAAACCAATAAAGCAGAAACAGTCACCAGGTCGACTCAGCGGTGGACTCCCCGGCGTGCAGGCGAGATTAAATCCAGGAAAATGACTCCAGTCGGGTCACTGAGAGCCACAAACTAAACCCACAGAGAAAAAACTCGGAAAACAGATGACAGACACTCCAGATGCTCCTGATGTCGGCTGTAAATATTACCTGAACTTCTCCTGGAACCACTGACTTAAAAACTCTTCAGGTACAAATTCTGCTCTGCTTTCCCACACTGAAATGTGAGCATCCATTTTGACTTTAGATACTTTCAAAAACTGCAAAAATCTTCGCACATCTACGTCTCAGGCAGGTGCCTCGGACAAGGATAATTAATCCAAAATGACAAAAGAAGAAAAGGTCAGAGACCGAAACGTTGCAATAACTTTCTTTGGAAGTTTGGCCAGTGTTTTCTTTTGTCTTTAGATACTTTAAAGTATGAGTACAAAGCTAAATTCCTACATATTATTAAGTGCAAGCTGCTTTATCAAAATAATACAATTAATGATATTTTTAATTATATAATAGAATAACTGTTACTGATATCAATGAACACTCAAATGTTGTTTTACCACAAAGCAGAAAGAATAAAGTACATGATTATTTTCTGATTGAAGAATTAATTTTAGTGTTTATGCGGCATTCTTCATTAATTACGACAAGCTTCTTTTCTATGTAAAAAGTATCAATATTGGTATTGATATCTGCAATACTGGCCCCATATCTACATGAAGGGGCCAATAGTGATTATTCCAAAGAAACAAATAATCAGTTTTTAATTCCTTCATTATAAATTATCCAAGAAAGTTTCCTCCATTTCTTTCCTAAACACCAAATTATGTTTCTTATTTCATGAAAAATGAGGCACCCCTGTCGTTCAAATTTACATTAACCAGTTTAGGTCATCTTTGGATTGTTTCTAACACTAGAGGGTAAAAAAAAATGTCTTTAAAGGTGCAGTGTGTAGAATTTGGCAGCATACAGAAGTAGAAATGGGATATGCTTTTTTTAAATATGTATTTGAATTATGCAAAAATAAATATCCAATAATCCCTGTAAAACATTTGTTTTCTTTGTAATAACTTAGCAAAAGCTTTTTAAATGTTATATATGAGTAGAATAAATCAATATTGAAGTTACTACTGGTCCTGTTCACAAAAGCAGAACTACCATGTTTACCTATGGCAGATTTTGAGGGACAAAAAGAGCACTACAATTGCAATTCATGGTGCGATTTTAAGGTTCCTCGTCTTATGTTTTTTGTTAAACAGACACATTTTTGTAGATAAACATTGACTTTTGCAACTTGTGACTGCTTTTTTCCCATTTTAGTAACTCTTTTTTGCAACCTTTGGATCATTTTTTTGCTGCTTTCTGACTGTTATCCAACTTCTCTCCCAATTTTCTTGCCTATTTTCTTGCTTTTTGACCATTGTTGCCACCTTTTAGTTATTTTCATTGCTACTTCTTTAAGTTTTTGCCACTTTTCATCACTTTGGTTGAGCTGGGTTGAGTCACACTGGTGTAAATGATAAAACATCTTCTGTGAAAAATGTATGCTCTGTTCTAACACATATTGCACCGCCTGGGATGAGAATACTGCTGCAGGCCGAAGTGCATTTTTATCTGATTTGCGATTAATTGCCCAGCCCCAGTTTGCACCTTTGCTTTCAAACTGACCACAAGTGGAAACAGAGATCAGGTGAAGAGTCACACACTCACACTGAACTCCTGATCGATGCAATGCGACCCGAGCCCCCTGAGTCTTTTCTAATAAGTAATGAGGCTCAGTTTAAAGAGGAGACCGAGGTTTCCCTGTTCAGATACCTGTTGGGAGACATGCAGCTTTTTATTGAGCTGCTGGTGTAATTATTTTCTTCTCCATCAAAGCTGTCTCATACCAAGTCATCACTCTGCAAACAGGCAGAAATCGGGAAACACACACTTAAGTTACTGCTGGTGGGGGCTATAGTTTCAGGAGTTGTTAGTATAGATCTCTGGAGCTGCTGTGCTGGCTTTGAGGATCACTCTCCTTCTGTCTGCGTGTAAGCTTTAAAGAAGCAACTTACGCAACCGATGCCTGAGCCAAAACAAAGTCTTTTCTGTTGTTTGCTCAACTTTTATATTGTGATATTATCTACAGAGCAAACAAACTGTTTACAACCCTGATCTTTGGATAACATCCACAATATTTGCAACTGTCTTGAGGAATGCACATATAATTTAACCCACAGCTCATCCAGGCTATAAAACAATGGAAGTAATCGTTATCTTCAATTTTCTTCATCACAGTAAATTACTGACTTAATTTTGCATGAGTTTCACAGTAATCTTAACAGTTATTTACTGCTAAACATTCTCACACTAACTTCTTGTAACTTCACAGCTATAATGTGAATTCTTCATGAAATAACTTCATACTGTAGTTTTACAACTGTAATGATACCATGATTTAGGAGGGCACACAGTGGACATGAGAGCCTGCTTCACATGGGTGTATCCCACACGTGACACTAGCTGTCTTTGCCCAGGCCGTTCACACCATGTGGCATCAACCGTGGGCACTTTAGGCGTCATATGCAGCCTGTCCACACCGTAATGTAATGTTACTTTGAGTTAGGAGGGCACACAGTGGACATGGGAGCCTGCCGCACATAGGTGTATGACACGGGGGACATAAGCTGTCTTTGTCCAGGTTGTTCACAACATAGTGGGTACTCCAGGTGTCAAATGCAGCCTGTCCACACCGTAATGTAATGTTACTTTGATTTAGGAGGGCACAAAGTGGACATAGGAGCCTGCTGTACATCCATGTAACACACGGGTGACACAAGCTGTCTGTGCCCAGGCCGTTCACAACATTTAGCATCAACAGTGGGTACTTTAGGTGTCATATGCAGCCTGTCCACAAATTAATGTGACCTGACCACGATTTAGGAGGGTACACGGTGGACATGGGAGCCTGCCGCACATAGGTGTATGACACGGGTGACACAAGCTGTCTTTGCCCAGGCTGTTCACACCATTTGGCATCAGCAGTGGGTACTCCAGCTGTCATTTGCAGCCAGTCAATGCCTCGTAACTCCAGTGTGATTCATCCATGTAGAGCATCATGTCCACTGTGTCCCCTCCTCACTCATGGTTACAAGGTATAACAGTATTTTCCTCTAAAAAGTATGCTTATTTATTTCTTTTTAGGGTAGATTATTCTCATTGTAACATTTTTTTACAGTAAAAGTAAAAAAAAAAAGTCCACTAGGTTTGATGGCACCTTCTGTTAATAAATTTCCTATATGTCCATTCAACAAAACTTACAGTAATATGCCGTGATATCACAGAGGATTTTGAAATTAAGTTAAATGCTGTGAAGTCTTGTATCACAGTAGTTTTTTCAGGTATTATTTGTGATATCACAGAGGCTTTTGAATACAACATTTAACTGCAAAGTAGTACAGGAAAAAACTGTGAAATTCTCCGTCTGTGTTTGTGGGTGTAAGTTTCAGTTAAAGGTCTCTTTCTGGCTTTTTGTCCCACAGCTTGAACTGCGTCCCCTTTTCAGAGCCGTGTGTTATCCTTGCCTGAACCTCCTCTCCCAGAAACAAAGGCCGTGTTTGTATCTGTGCTGAAAATCAGCTCCACTCAAAGGGAGTGGAAAACAGAAAAACGGACCAAAGAGGCGCGGGCAGTGAACTCAAGGTTATCTGAGCCCGGTGCCGCGGACAGAGCCGCA
This sequence comes from Thalassoma bifasciatum, assembly GCA_008086565.1. Lineage (NCBI taxonomy): Eukaryota > Metazoa > Chordata > Actinopteri > Labriformes > Labridae > Thalassoma > Thalassoma bifasciatum. The sequence goes on from RPOG01004257.1 coordinate 31,519, forward strand.
GTCCGCTTGTTACCGTCCCGGCCTCGCCGCCTCTCTGCAGACAGATTAAGGCTGAGCTGGAAGGCGTGGAGTGAGTACACACAGTTTTACCCTTTGTCTCTCACAACTGGCCTGAAGGCTGATTTTTTACTGGAGGCAAATGGTACACAAACTGCTCTGTGTGCAAACATACGTCATCCTCATGTCAAGCGAGGAGACTGGCCACGCGGCGTAGAGCTGTAAAAGGCAGAAGGAATTCTTTCCACGTTTGCCTTCAGAGGTCATGCTCAAATAAGGCTGCAGAAAACAACCATCACCATCTCACTGGTTACAGAAATGATTGTTCCACTAATCACATTATGAACCGCACAATTTCTACTTAAGTGATAAGTTTCTTTTTACTTATTTAGATTTGTAGGGAGCTTGGATTGAACCACAAACCTTCAGCATTGAGAGACAATCTACAAAGACACTGAGCCACATTTGCTGGATTGTTGTTGAATATGTTTTACTTCACAGATCTTTGCAGCGTTGAGGGTGAAATACTCTTCAACTTTTGCACTCAGGAAAGATAGTGTGGATGCAAAACGTCTCACTCCTCGTGAATTCAACTCAATACAACATCTGTGCACAGCATGAAAATGTGCAATGAAATCCTCCAAAAAATCAATGGCCATTATAAGTGCGAAGAAACTTATTTCATCAATGTTTTTGGTCAGCTATAGCTGAGTTTACATGCAGATATTTTTCATTCTCACAAGATCTCAGGTCAGCTGTCCGAATGTGTCATTATAATTAATCACAACAGCTTGTTTCAAGATTCAGCTCGACCTCAAGTTGCTTGATTTAAGAATAACACAAAAAAATCATCTTTTTAAGACACAGTTTATTTAGCAAACAGCTCAGAATTGTACAAACCCATGCTCAAAAATAAAGAATTATCTTAATCATACTTCTCTAATTCTAAGTAGTTTTGACTGAAAAAAGTGATATTTTTCATTCCATTTGCTAAAATTAAGAATATAAGAAGCTTGAAATTAGATTATATTGCTCATATTCACTTAAAATTCTTCTTCAGGAAGTTTGTTTTCAAGCATTTTAATCTAAAAATGAGCATTTTCTTCTTGTTTTAAGATCTGAGAACACTTATCAAGGCCATCTTGTTTTTAGATTTATCAGTCTAATTTCAAGATATCTAGTCAAGTGAAATTATCTTGCTGCATGGACAGATAATTTCACCAGTTTTAAGACATTTTTCCATCAAATTTAGTATTTTAATCTTATATTCAGACTACCTTTTTTCATGCATGAATCTGTTGCCAGGATACAAACTCAACATTCTGGGGCACGGAGAACTCTGGGTTATCAGGAAGTATCTCTCAGCTTTCTGACTTGCAGAAAACTTTTCACCTGGGTTTGTTTTGCAGAATAAAGCAACTAATGGATCTGAATTCACCGTTCATGGTTGATCTGTGGTCAGTGTTTCCTCTGAGCTCGTCCCTTTGGTGTGAGCAGCTGCTACAGTAACACAACAAAAAGAGTCTGGTGGATCTCCGATATATTCATTTTTCTTTTCAGCGCTTTCACTTTTCACGACACACACACACACGGATAATCAATGAGGCCAAACTCTGCTGGAGATCAGCAAACGCCTCATCAATAATGGACGGTGTTGTGTGCAGATTGGACGGTGTGTGTTGATTCTTCACTTTGTGCCCGACCGGTGTTTTACCGTCCATCCTTTGACAAACAACCTGAAGACACTTTGACTCCAGCTTCACACACAAACACACAAAGACACTGAGAAACACACACGGCTGCAGATGAGCAAGCAAGACACACACAAAAGACCGACAAAAGAAAACACACACACACACACAAAAACAGCATCTATACACCATTTAGCAGCAGCTCATAAAATAACACAGCCGCCGCCGGCCAATTTGCCAGACGGAGCTTTCCAATTTGACACAAAAGGCTTCATAAGCATGCATCCTAACACACACACACATGCACACACATACACACAATGCACACATCGAGGAACCTAAGGCACAAACACAAACACACAAAAACAGGAAACACAATAGTCAAGCTGGCAACTCATAAACACGCTGAAAAAGAAGCATAAAATAACATTTTCACACGCTTAAATTCACACTGAGCAGAGAGGAATGTGGGATTCTGGACCTCCAGTCCCTCACTTTATACTTTTCACACTTTCTTTATTTAAAAGCTAATGCATGAGTTGATATTTAGAGTGTAAATCTTTATTATTTTATGTAAGAGCTGACTAAGAGGTTGATTTAAGGAGATAATCAGCGCGTACAGAGGCAGAGACGATCATCCTCCTCATCACTCACTGCCTTCAGGACACACACTCACTCTATGTCGCTGTTACTCACCAGGAACCGTGTTAATTAACATTATCTCTACAAAGCTGGGACTACGGGCAGTAGATCTCTGGATATTTTTACACCTTCTCGATCCAATGTGACAGCTACAAGTCCTCAGAGGAGACGAGCAATCAGCCGACGGGAGGAAAGCAGGACAAGGAGACGAACGAGTGCGGAGAAAAGTGCAGATTTTCTTGGCTGTGCTGAGAAAAATTCCCTCCAAGGAGCCATGAGAGGATCAGTATTTGCTGCTGTGTTGATTTCATGTTGCAGGATCATGCATGGCGGCGCCTCAGCTGGCGTGTAGGTGTGTAAACAAAACTTTAATGCATTCATAGAGCTCAGAAACTCAGCTGGAAACCTGTAAATCCTCGGTGTTTCACTGACTTATGGCTCACGCTACGGGAGCTTTAGAATCTCCTCTGGTTTTGAAATCAGGAAGCATCGTGCACAAGAGGAAAGAAATGTCACAGATATTCCTCCGTCTGATCTCGAACGCGCGCGGTACAAGATCTGAAAGGAATAATGTATCACACAATACAGGATACTGTCGAGATTATCCCGTGTGCCATAAGCAGCGATGTATCACCTCACAGGTAATCTCACGGAGGAGGAGATCATAATAAAGTGGAGTCTCTCCGCTGTGCTGATGTTTCCATTCATAAAAAACACAAAACAAGTCTCACAGTGAGCAGGAAGTACATTAAAGACTGATTTAGAGAGCTAGAAACCATCAATCCATCTACCAACAACTTCTTCATGTTATCCTAATTTTTAAGAAGCACCTCTATATGTAAACTATGGAAGCCCATTTCTGCCAATTAATTTTGAGTTAGAAAGTCAAAATTTTGACTCTTTGTTGCAAAATTTCAACTTCATATGGCAAAAGAAGCCAGTATTTCATTTTCTATATGTTTTAACTGGTGTAAAAAGGCTTCAACAACAAACAAATTAACCCTCTGATGCATGAATTATGAAAGTCAGTGTCAGGATTTTTCCCTTGAGTGTTTTTATTTGTCTTGAGGCATGAAAAAAACTTTTCCATTTTTTTTTTAAATATTTGTAACAATGTGAACAAATGTAAATATGACTTATTTTCTGTTTGACTTCTTTTCTTTGTTTTGGTAATGTTATGAATAATCTTTTTTTAATGCTTTGCGAAACATTTTAACTCTCTTTCATCCATTGGAACACTGAATAATTTAAAGTTATTACGCTGTTTTACCCTCAAATGTTTGTCTATAACTTTTTTAAAAAAAAAATATATATATATTTGGAACAGGCTAATATGAATTTCCTACCACATGAATTGTTGAATTTAGGAGTAAATAACTTTTAAATAGGTGTCCACTGTAGTGACCACTATGCACCACAGGGTTTAAAAAAATACGTCCTAACTTAACTTCTGAGAAGCAACTTTACATGCAAACTAAAGAAGCCTATTCCTGCCAGTTTTAAAAAATAAAAATGAAAAATTAGAGGGTTGTTTTTGACCATATTAAGTCAAAACTTTGTGATAAAAAGGTGAGATTTATGAGATTAAAGTCAAAATTATGAAAAAAAGCCCAATTATTTTACTTTTTACCTCAAAGTTTCAACTTCATATGGCAAAAGAAGCCAGTATTTCTTTTCTATTTTTTTTAACTGGTGTAAAAAGGATTCTACAACAAAAAAGTTTCTTTTTTTATTTTACGTATTAACCCTGTGGTGCATAGTGGTCACTACAGTGGACACCTATTTAAATGTTCATTTCTCCTAAATTCATATTAGGCTGTGTCAGGATATCTTTATTCTTCTTAGGGCCTGAAAAAAATGTTTTCAATTTTTTTTCCAAACATGTATAAATTTATATTAAAAATGTTAAAGACAAACATTTGAGGGTAAAAAAGGTTATAAACTATAAATTATCCAGTGTTAAAATGGAGGAAAGAGTTAAAAAGTTTTGCAAGACATTAAAAAAAGATCATTCATGAAATGATCGGAAAAAACAAAGAAAAGAAAAGAAGTTGAACAAGAAAAAAGTCATATTTATATTAAGTTCACACTGTTTTATGCTGAATGATATGTTACAGATGTTTTAAAAAAGTGGAAAACTTTTTTTCATGCCTTAAGACAAATAAAAACACTCAAGGGTAAAATCCTGACACTGACTTTAATAATTCATGCATCAGAGGGTTTAACAGAAATCCTTCTTTTCTCACTCATGGCTGTGTTTTTATTCTTCTAAAACAAGAATGATTGAAAACTATTATCCCCTGCAATATAGCAATAGAAATCATTAACCTGTCACAGATTAAAAAAGGTGACAAGAGGTTGTTATTCCTCCCTTACAAAACAACTTGTGCCACTTTCTACTTTCTACTAAAGAGATAAAGTGATTAAATTGAGGATTTCCCAGGATACCTGTTTAAAATCATCTGTTTATTCTTATTAATCAGTCTCAAGCACTAACATCGAAGTCCCTCATGAAAAGAAACTTTTCAAAGTTTACTCCCGAGCTGTATCTAATTTAAATTTTCCAGAGCAGGCTTTTAATTCTTCTTAATAGAGAACCAGTTAATAGCCTGCCAAAAGTTAATAGTGCTCCTATCTCTCTGTACAGAATGACTCAGCACAAACACTGATTTGATCGACCAAATTAGGTGTTAAAGTTGTTTCACAGCTCACGATGCGACTGCGGGATTCGTCTGAAAGTCACTGACACTGGTTGAATTCTCAAACGACTCACAAATGTGCCAGATTCTCCTTCTGCGACGACTAAATTTAGAGACTTATGTTGTGATGAAAGCTGCTGAACTGGGTCTAAAAAATCTGATGATGAGAGGGTGAATGGATTAACCTCTCAGTGAGAAAAGTAGCACCGCCAGTGGCAAAGTTTCAATCGCTACAAAGTGAATTTTCCGTCTGAGTGGACTCTGACAAAGACCCAGCAAAGTGTTTACTCTCCTGCTGACGAAAACAAATCTAACACAGTCGCATTTAAAGGGTGTTGGATTTTTACAGGTGGTGTAATAGCTCTGTGTTATGGTTGCTTTAATGTTGCTGACATTTAACTAGAGGAATATAGGTATGAAGAATCACAGCAGCATCATGTCACGCTGACAAAACGACTCTATGGCGTGTGAAATATGAGCTGAAAACACATCTGGCATTTCAGCGTCCCCTCTCCTTGTGGTTTCAGTAATCTTGTGCTTCTGCTTGAAAACACTCATCCCAAAGTGATATGCATCCTGCTGGAGGCATTATCACATGACCTTGTCCACAAGAGGGAAGACAGCGTGTGTGTGACCGAGCGTGTGAACTCATGCATGCATGCATGTGTGATTTACAACCGTGTGAGCGCACTGTCAATGGGCGCAGAGTGTGTGTCCGGCTTACCAAAGATGTTTGTGGAATGTCCTTTCTTAGCGAGGGGCTTCAGCTCGTTGTGACCCCAGCCGTACTGTCGGTAGCTGTCCCACGCGTGTTTCATCATCTGGAAAACCAGGACGACAAACGAGACAAACAAGACAACTCATTAAAAGAAGAAGAAAGAGAGAACCCCAACGCTCGATCCGATTCTTAGGTTTACCTTTTTTGTTTTGTTTTAACATACAGTTGTGCCTAAAAGTTTACACCCCCTCCAGCAGAATTTCCTCAGAAGCTTCAAAAATGACTCTGTTCATGTTTTTATACACACACACTGATTACAAGCAAATAGATCACAGGTGAGGATGGTTACCTTTAGTAGACATTAAAACACATTTGTGTTCACTTTTGTGCATTTATCAGGACAAAACCACCAGAGCTGTGTAAACTTTTTAACAGGTTTCACGTTTCTGTTGTCTTTATGATTTACAAAGAGTGATATATTGTTAATAAATGTCTTCACCCAACCTCTAACTATGAGTGATAGAAAGGTTTTTGTGTTATCATTCATGAGAAAGGTAAAAAAAAAAAATCTGAAATTCTGCTGGAGGGTGTAAACTTTTGGGCACAACTGTATTTTCACAACTTTCATGGTTTATCATTTCAAACTCATTGTATCTAGCTGGGTTTCTATTACAGTTTTTCGCAAAATAAAAGCGATATTCCTAAAATTCTGACAAAGTATATTTGCGCTTTGAAGGTTGTTCTAGGCAGGAGCGGCGTAACTCTCGTCAAATATCATCCCGCGAGACAAACACCAGGATTAAGTGGCGACAATCACAGTCAGTAAAACTAACACACTGCAAAAACTGAAATCTAAGCAAGTCATTATGTCTTATTTTTAGTCAAATTTGTCTTACTATTCTTGATTTGAGCCACATTTACTAGACAAGGTCATAAAAATGTCTCATTTCAAGTTTTTTAAAGACAAAAATGAGGTGTAAATTGCTTGTAACAAGTAAAAAAAAATCTGCCAATGGGATAAGATAAAAGATTCTTGTTTTAAGACATCTTTCTAATTTCAAGAAACTTCCCGGGTGAATTCGTCTTATCCCATTGGCAGATTTTTTTGACTTGTTACAAGCAATTTACACCTCATTTTTGTCTTTAAAAACTTGAAATAAGACATTTTTATGACCTTGTCTAGTGAATGTAGCTCAAATCAAAAATAGTAAGATAAATTTTACTACAAATAAGACATAATGACTTGCTTGGATTTCAGTTTTTGCAGTGCACGGACATTGAGAGATTTGGCTTCATGTGGTTTTATCAAAGAAATTAAAGCAACAGATGCATAAAATGCAAAATAAAAGACAAAGTATAGTGTTTGTTTTTCCTGTATTATATCACAACAGTTCCTGTATCATTATTGGGTTTAATGATTCGGAAAGAAATCTTATTGATTTCCTCCAAAGTTTGAAACCACCTTGGTTTGTCTGTCCCTCTCGATTCAAACCCACACACACACACACACACACCGAAACACACTCTTGGGTTCCAGTTATCTGAAAATACGTGAGAGTAACTTTAATTGTTTGGAGACTTAATCTCAGCGTAACCTTATCCACTGACCCTGAAATCTGCTATTTCCCATCTGGACGCTGCTTTTGTCCCCTCTGGACAACCTGACCACATCCAAGTCGCTTTTTCCGTGAAATGAGTCCCTGAAAGTAGGTTAAGTCAGGAACACGCACACACACACACACACACACACACACAGCTTTACTGGTGGTTGTGCAGAGCTGAAGGGAGGGCATGACCCCAAACACTTAAATCCTGAAGATGATGAGAATCAAAGTTCACTGTTTTGCCCTGAGTTTGACCTTTGACCCACACACCAGCCTGAGCAGCAGGAGCCTCCACTCACTCACACACACACACACACACACACACACACACACACACACACACACACACACACACACTCTATTTTTTTCACTTTTTAAGTCCACACAAAGAAAGACTCCTTCGTGGGACAGGAATAAAACAAAGTCACGTACTGAAACACATAGACAGCCTAATTTGTTTTAGTCTAAAATAAGAGGTGTACTGGAAACTTTCCTCCGACACTCTAGAGACGAACCCCCCCCCCCCCCCCAGACCCCTATTTTTCTCGTTCTCTAACACTGATGAGCCCTGACATGGAGGCTGATGCTCAGAAGAGGCGCTCCAGGGCAAACAGAGAGGATGACACAGCCGAGGAAGGAGAGGAGGAGAGGAGAAAAAAAAAAAAAAAAAGTGCCAGCTTTTACTGAGGCGCCTCTGCTCTCTTTCAATTCGAACCTTTGTGTCCTCCCCCACAGCCTTTACTCGAGTGGCTTCGACAGCATCAGAAAAGAACATTTCCCATCTCTGTGGTCGTGTCACTCACTGTCTGCTCCCGTGGACATCTGTTGGTTTCTCTCCCCGCGTTCTCAGTCTACCTGGCAGTCTGCCTATCGGCCCATCTGCGCTCGGCTCTCTCTGTGCATGTCTGTCAGCTTGTCACATCATTTCCATGATGACCTTTATGATGACAGTGTGAATGATGATTGGGTTAGCATCGACGCCTGCGGGCTGCCTCGAATTCCGTTTCTCATTGTGATCATTTGTAGAGAACGCTTCTTTTGGAGATCTTTTGACTATTACTGAAAGATATCTCATACTGGAACCAAAACAAAGAGACTTGGTAGAGACAACCAAGATGATATTAGATTATTTTAACTATATTCAATGAACTGGTTTCTAACCAAGACTGTATAATGAGTGGACGTAACAACGTTCAGATGCCCCGCCCCCTGGTGTCTGGCTGCAGTATAGGTCATAAGCCCCGCCTCCCCATGTATTCCAGATATGAGCCGGGAAAACGTTAAAAAATTACGATACCTCGTAGAAATGTTTCTCTCATCCTTACGCTAAGGTAGTGTGACGATGTCATCTGGCTGCATGGTGTTCGGGTGTTTTTTTTCTGAGAAGTTAGTTTCTCATTAGTTATTGGACGTTAAAAACCGCGATATAAGTTTCATTTTACGATAGTTGACAGCTGCCGTTTGTGAGTAGTTTTTACCGGGGATATAAGAAACTTCAGGAAAGAGCCAAAAGGAGACTAAACCTTCTGAAGAAGAAGAAATAAATATTTTTATTTCTCTTTTTTACTTGGCTCCACCGGAAATTCTCTACTGCGCAAACTCTGGCTGCACAATGGCGGCTAGAGAAACGGGGTTTTTTGGCTTCAAAAACGTAGAACGGTGACAGGCGGAAGCACGCTGTCCATTCTATATACAGTCATTGGTTTCTATATTTATGAGCATTTCTTAAAAGGAACCCCGACTGTAAGGACTAATAGGCATGAATATGCTTAAATGTTTGTCTCAAACTAGAATTTGTTGTTAAAAGACATACGCAGCCATTGTTTTACTGCCGCAATGCATTCCGCATGCCGCAATGCATTCTGGGTTGATGACGTAGATTGGTTGCTTGGTGCTGAGCATCTGGATTTGGCCGTTTACTCACTACTAGTCGCCGTAAGTCACAAGGTTTGAGGAGGGAAAAAAACATAATAATGCCACATGTGGCTGCTTTTGGGTGCACTTTTCAGTCCAAAGGAAACAAGGAGACTGATGTTAGTCTGCACAGCTTCCCAAAAGACAAGAGAAGAAGGAAGTTGTGGGAAATCGCTTGTGGGCGTAAACAACTTCCCATGGAGCCGCGGCTATGTTCTGGCCACTTCTCCCCAGAAGCATTTGCTGCATTTAGCCGGCCCATGCTGATGAAAGAGCTGACAGGTGTGGGTCATTATAAACGGAGACTAAAGCCAAATGCTGTGCTGACTATTTTCCAACACAAACCCACAAAACTTCCTCTGGAAACCACTGAAGTCCGCTCCAGGACTTATATGATCCTGTATGAGATCCAGCCCGGTGCAACCATATGACNCAGCTTCCCAAAAGACAAGAGAAGAAGGAAGTTGTGGGAAATCGCTTGTGGGCGTAAACAACTTCCCATGGAGCCGCGGCTATGTTCTGGCCACTTCTCCCCAGAAGCATTTGCTGCATTTAGCCGGCCCATGCTGATGAAAGAGCTGACAGGTGTGGGTCATTATAAACGGAGACTAAAGCCAAATGCTGTGCCGACTATTTTCCAACACAAACCCACAAAACTTCCTCGGGAAACCACTGAAGTCCGCTCCAGGACTTATATGATCCTGTATGAGATCCAGCCCGGTGCAACCATATGACATCACTACCCAGACGTTACTGCGGCGTAAACAACAATGGCGGCCTACAGGTGAAAATATTTGTTCAAATTTTATACAAACTAAGATATTTTGAGAGATTTTATCATCGTTCTTAGGTAGCTGGTAAAAACACTGATCATTTAGGAAAACGACGTTCTGGTAGCCAGGGTTCCTTTTGAAAATGGTGAATCGTATTTCGCTTGTAGCTTTCAGCTCAGTCTAAGGAGTCAGTTGGACAGTGTCAGTGTTCCTGATTTGTAAAAAGTGAGCAAGATCCTGCACTTTATTCTTCAACTCAGTTTTCACACTGTAAACTGTCGTTTCCCATTAACTTGTTGTTGTAACTTGTCTTGTCCTAATGTTTGATTTTTATGAAAAGTGTAGCTGCCCTCTTGGTCAGGTCACCCTTGCAAAAGAGATCCAATCTTAATGGGTTATTTACCTGGTGAAATGAAGGTTAAATAAAGAATATTTATCTTGATAACTCACTTTTTAAGATTTTAAAAGCTTCTCCTGATATTGAGCCATCTATAAGTCCTCCTTTTAAAGCCTGACAGAACCTGATTTTCTTTCCTGCTCCTGAGTGTGTGATATTATTCAGCATCTAAAAAGAGAACAATACTTGTGACAGATGCCTTCAGAGTCAAAACGACAGGTAAAATCAGAACAAAAGCTGCATACAAAGACAGAAAACGCTCTTTATTAATTCTATTCTTTCAAACTACTCCAAACTGAGTCCTTGGGGACGGATACCCATCAGCCACCTTGTTTTCTCTCTCTCCTCAAAGCCCCGCCCGTCTGCCTCGCTGTGCTGGCCTCTTTCTGCCACCGCGAGCATCCACATCCTCGTCCATCTCCCGCTCTCCTTGGCGGCGGCCTGCAGCCAAACTAATAAAGACGAGGGCCAGGAGCTTCATTGTGTTCTTGGCCTCGTGGCTTTCCATGACGCACCGCGTGCACACGCCGAGGATTATAAATCAAATTAATACAAACTGTGACATGGACACTTAAGTGTTGGCTGGCTCCCTGCGATCTGTGTTGATTGGATGCTTCATCAAATTCTGATTGGCCCATATGCCAAGGACAAGCGCAACAGTGCAGCGTGCTCTGCAATGTTGACAAACTGCTTATTTAAGAAGGACCTTGGAATACTAATTGGACATTAAGCTGCAAAATTCAGTGATTGATTCTGACAGCTACCGCTCGCCAGTGCAGCATCTTGTTAGCCAAAAGGAAAGAAGGGGAAACATTGGTTTGTGCTGGCTCAAGTTTCTGGTTTATCCCACAAAGACGAACTGAAAGGGATCCAAAATATTCTGCCGAGGAAACAGAAAACTGTGCATCCCCCAGAGTTTCTGATATCACGAAACGAGATGGCTCTTTCGGTTTTCAACAGGTTGTTAAGAAGTGCCAAAACCAGGGCCAACAATCTCACAACTGTGTTTGAGCTAATTGACTACCTCATGGTTTTACAGCCGGCCGTGTGCAGTTTTAAAATCCTGTTAAATGATGCATCTTCTTGTTCAGCACTTTGAGAAACAGGCCATAAATTCAAGTGCTATCGAAGTGCAGCCCTGAGACGTGCGATGGAAGAGAGAGAATGTTCCATGGATCATTATAAGTGGAGAGAAAACAACTAAAAATGGAGCAGCAACACTGCAAGATGAACTCGCAAATACCAATTATTTCAAAAGACTCTTCACCAGGGACTTGATTTTTTTCATCGAGAGACTTCTGCTTCCATGAATCTCAGAATACAAGTCCCAATATCATGGAGCAAAAATAACCTGAACATTTGTGAAGCTCTGGTTCAAGACGATAAAAATATTTGAAACTATGAACTCAAGCAGTGAACTTTCTTTTATTTCTTAAACACACAAACTCGTAGTCCAAGCTAAAACTTCAAATCGTAAGGTTTATCCATGAAGCAGCTTTTCTTTTTGGAGATTTTTTTATCCTCCTTCGATGAAAAGACAGTCTGGCATTTAGTTTATGCTACAACAAAACCCACCTGTGCTCCAGTAATCATTCAGCATCAGGTACAGACACAAGGACACACAAAATAAATAAACTGTGGGATGATTAAAAAACCAAATGTTGACGCTTTTGCTTTGTGATGATGTGTTGAAAAAACTAATATTGTGTCACAAGTTTATTTAAATTCTCTGGGAAAAAGAAAGTTTACTGAAAACATTATTTTAAATTGCTGCAAAATTCCTGTTTTTTCGAAGACATCACTCTCTTGAAGTAGTTGCCAACCTGCTGAGGAGCAGCCGGTTGGAAAATATTGCGATTCCCCCGAGACTCTGCCTGTCATCCCTGTCTGGAGTTTTATACAAAAATATATTTTCCTTAAACTTCACCAAACTCAAATCCCTCCAACCCAATCAGAATGAGTGTAGGATGAGTATCTGTGCCACTACGCTTTGTTTTACTCGCATCATGTAAAAGCGTCACATCCAGAGTCCTCGTGTTTCTCTTCCAGTCGAGTTTCTTCTCCGTGACACTCGGCTGTGACTCCCCGTGAGTCGTGGCGGTGGTTAGTCCTCTTGTCAGTTAGTTCCTACTGTGAATTACCACATCTGGGACTGCAGAGCGTGACAACAACTAGCAGCTTGTGGTGTAGGATGAGGAGAGCCTGTTCAACCCTGACAAGTCTCCAAAGTAACACAGACAGACAAACACAGTCTGTTCCTCTGCATGATTCATCGTCTTCTCTGTGGCAGCTGCTTGGTGAGCCTGGGAGTCGCCGTTCCACTGCACAAATATGCACTTGACGATGCACACTTTGGACGCATTTCTCAAATTTTCATTCAACACTTACACTTTGTATCAGCGTACGGCAGCTCAATAATGGCCCTTTTCCACTGACCTGTCTTGGCCTTACTCTACTCACCTCTAATCAGTTTGTGTTGCGTTTCCACAGGCGCGGTACTACGCGTCAGACGCCAGTTTTTCGTACCTGCTCTGCTCTGGTTCCAAGCGAGTAAAGCCGATACTAAAAGGTGACATCGACGGACTGTCGGTCACTCATTGGTCAGAGAATGTCGTCTCCGCAGCTTCTGACTCTGAACAAATCACTTACAAGAGGCAAACGAATAAGTCATCGACGGGTTTTTAATGACATTTAAACCCAACGGCACAGAACCAGACTGAATGAAGACAAAATACAGCCCTAAAATGCTCCTTCATGATTCCTAAATAAGTTAAAAGTCCTTTTTAAACCAAAAAGAAGTTAACAGCAAAGATAGTTTGGTTTAAAGAGTCTTTTCCATTAAATCAAAGTTTGTCGGTGCAGCAGCTATCTGTCTGCCACGAGAGTCTTTAAGCACCAATCAGTCCATTAATCCACAGGGAACCAAAAAGAAAAACCAGTTCAAAGAAGAATGATTGATCAACAAAAAATCTCTGCTATACCAGGCCCAAAAATCAAAAATTAAAGTGATCTCACTGGATCCAGGGAAGAGTTGATGTCAGGAAGCAGCTCCTTCGTTTTCCTCCGCGTGCAGCAGCACAAGGCTGTTGTTTACCTCCGTTGTCATGACGACCGACATTGAGCCGCTGTATTACTTAAATGAAATCTTTTAAAAGCTTTTTTTTATGTTAGTACAAAATTATGTTTGTGTCGAGTTATAGACGACATGCACGCACTTAAGCGCAGCTGTGTTATAAGATCCACGCCCACCGTGAGTCTGTAGTCGGGCTCGTGGAAAAGGAAACCAAACCATGTAGAGTCAAGTAGAGTAGAGCTGGAATTGTATAGTGGAAAAGGGCCATAAGTTACTCCCACAATCTCATTTGTATTCTAAATAAGTATGTGGTTCTGTTTTTCCCAAAACTCACACTGAGATGAAAGGTTTCGACTCTAATCTAAAGTTTGGTGTTTCTCCTGAAAGAGTAAACTTAGTGTGGTCTCATTACAAGTCTTAAAAGCATTCCTTCATTAGTACCTGTCCTGATTTACTGAACAGGCCCCAGCTTCTAAGTGGTTACAATCCTTGAGGCAGGAGCTAATCTACATGCAGGAATAAGTCACACTGACTGGGATAAATGCAGCGAATTTGCATGTGATAAAGCTTTAGAAATACAGATAATGTGCGGTGTAACTTGCACGTGTAATGCCTTAAAGTCAGTTAATAGGGGCCGAGCCTGACGACAAGGTTGGCGAAGATTATTGGAACCGCAGTGACAAGGGCAAAACCTGAAAATACCCGCTGGGGGGGTTGACATGCTCGGAATATGCTTAATCATATTAAGGGAACAAAACCGGGTAGGATCATTACTTCTTGTTTACACCACTTTAACCCCAAATTGCGTTCCTCTTACACACTTAAAATCGTAAGAAAACATACCACAAAATTCAGCCCCATGGGGAATTTTATGACTGCACCATTTTCACGCTGCTGGGTGCTCAACAGCGCCCCCTAGCCCCTGGAAAATCAGCCTGGTCAGCTGCTTTGAGCTGGATTTTTTTGTGCATGACTATCACGCCAAGAAAGACAAAAAAAAAAAGCATCTCAGGATTGAAGCAAATTGTCAACAGGAAGTTTGGAAATTTGAGTTACATGTCAGAATTTGACGACCTATGAGAGAACCAGTCCCACAGATTTTTAGAATAAAATAGAACAGATTATGGCCATTTGCACAGGTACATTGGAATTATTTATGTCTTTCTCCCTGAGTCAGCTTTACTAGAAAAAGTTTTGGATTTAAAAACTTGTAGCAACAGAAAAAGCCATACAAAAAGAGAGTATGAAAATATAACAGAATAAATAAGATAATATACAAGAAGAGAAACACCTTGACTGTTATTGCACTTGGGGTCAACTGCACATTTATTATTCACATTAAGTAGATAACACAAGAACTACGTTTTTCAATCATCTTCAAATTGAAATTACTAGATACATAAACTCAATAAACGTGGCCACAAACGACATGCTGAAGCACACAAAGGTGAGGACCATCTTCGTGGCACTTGCAGCTTATATTATTGTAATAATGCCAAATATTTCCAACAAAGATAGAGAAGCTTCATGTAAACTCTTAAAACAAGGGTCTGAAAACCTGCTGCTCTCTGACTCCTTTGCAGTGGCTACCTGTGGTTTTAAACAAATATTATTGAGATAAAAAATGTCTATGTTTTTTTTTAAGAGGGTATCCATGATTTACAATGTTGATGCTAAATAAAATCATGGCTTAACATTTTGTTAAACCAAACCAATCAATCCTACCACCTCTTTTCATCACCTGTGGCTAATCTCAAGTTTTCCATCCCTGGTATGACAACTAATGAATCAAAAAAGACAAATCTGGTGGAAAATTATATTTTGATTCTGTGTGGATGTATTCATTAAACTGCCAACGTGCTTGCGTAATATACAAACTTCAGATGTGGCAAAAAATTCGCAAAAATATTAATATATGTTGTCAAAATTAAGTTTTCTTTTTGTAAAATATATTGAATATTTTAACTATGTATCGAATTTAAAACACTAAATTGTCTTTGTTGTGGAGTTAAAGTAGATTTTGTGGCTCTGGACTGACTTTAATCCAGGTGAGATGAGGTAAAATGGTTCCTTTATTAGTAAAGGATTCAGAGGCCTGTCCTAAAAGAAAGTTGCAAAAACTGAAACTTCAAATAACTTAATCCAATTTTCCACTGTTCTGTAATGTGGCAAACTTTGAGGAATAAACTTAAACGCCTTCAAATAATCATCTTCACGAGGTCAGACCATCTTTTGAATCCAGAGGTCATGAGCTGCGTCTTTCCGCGTCTCCGTGTCCCCCCAGATCAAACCCATTTAATTAACATTCACAATCATATATGGCATCTGTGTTTTGGGACAATAGAAAGATTTAATAGACTTTGCCCTGACTTCCTCTGTGCCTGAGAGGACTGGGAACACTGCTGCTGCTGCTGTGAATGGCTATTATCACATTCAGAGGTTGATCTGCTTATTATTTCTGTGTGGCTCAGTCTCCATACAGTCGCTGTAAATATATTAATCATGCCACATTAATATGTTCACGCTCGCTTCAGAGCAATCTGGCAGCCCAGGAGTAGCCCTGTGTTATTAAGGTCAGAGTCAGAGGGGGATTAAAAACTGCTCATCCCCTCCCTCTTTCTATTGACTGATGAGATTGAGAGTGAAAAATGAAGCCAACAATATGGTGCCGCTTCTGATGAGCCTGGCAGCAGAGTTTCTCATTTGATGAATTTATTTGGTCAGCCAACC
>RPOG01004258.1:0-7500 GCA_008086565.1 Thalassoma bifasciatum
GTAGAAATTCAAACAGCTGTTTGGTAAAACTGGAGCATCTTTGTGTTGTAGTCAAACAGTGTCCGGTTTATTCGCTCACACAGTTTTTCAGGAGTTTCTTCATCTGTGTGTGCTCAGGAAATCTCCCAGTCTTAACAGAACAATTCAGAACGAACACACGACACACAGAGAGTTTGAAAAACAGAAAAAGGACGAGGAACATTTTTAATTTCCTCACATGAATGTTGATCTGCTGTGATCTGTGAGTAAAGAGTTATTATCCTCTGAGTCACTCTGACACTTTCACTGCACACATCACTCAAAGCTCCCAAACACAAACACCTCTTCATCATTCACATGTACAAAAATAACTTTTTATATAAAAAAAAAAAGGTTAAAGTCCTCAAAAAGAAGGTGAACACATTTCATATTGTACCAGAAATATTCTGTTTTTAGCTTCTGTTTAACTTCCTGCAGTTAAGACTTAATAAAATAAAACACACACATTCACATAAATCAAACCAAACACAAACACTGAACAGTAAACATGACCTTATAAAGTCAAATATAAAATAACAACAGGACAAACATGAAGAAACAGAAACTGAGTCAAACTTTAAAACAGTTTGTGTAAATTATAACTTCAGTGTCTTTGCAGGAAATGTTTAAGATTTGAGGGTAAATTTCAGTCATTCATCGCTCTCTGTGTGATAAATGTGGATAAATAATGAGATGATGGGCTCTTAAAAAAAGGAAAGTTTATTAACGTGCTTTGCAAATACATATACACACATAAAAACATTTATACATCTGTAGAGTAGATATTTCACAGCAGCTGGATGTGTGGAAAATCTGACCCCAGTTAAGTTATTTCGAGCTTTTAACAGTAAGATTTGCTATTATTATTATCTTTATTGTTATTGTGATTATAACAGGGGCCCATTTTCACACAAATAAAATGGAAGCAAACAAAATACGATAATATATTCATACAGACATAAACACAAACACTGGAAAGTCAAATCATTTACTTACAGGATAAAAAACCCTCAGCCTCAAAGAAACTTGGTGAATGTGACTTTATGACCTTAGTTAAGTAGAAAAGATTTTTGTGTGTTGGACTAACTTGATATATATTTTTTATATTAGTCGACCTGAAGTTGAGTTAAAGCAACTTAAAAGACTTAAACTATGCAACTTAATAAATTCTTTTACATGTGTTTGTGAGTTTCAATACACACGGTAAAACAAAACAAAACCAAAAAACGCAGAACTGAAGTATTGAGTAGAATTAACCATAAATAAAATTAAAGTCCCAGTGAGCAGCTAAAGGCTGAAACAGGAGCTAAAGACTAAAACAGGAGCTAGAGACTAAAACAGGAGCTAGAGACTAAAACAGGAGCTAAAGGCTAAAACAGGAGCTAAAGGCTAAAACATGAGCTAAAGGCTAAAACAGTCTCTAATGTGTTTGTGCTAATGTTGATTCCTGTCCACATGCAGCAGTTATTCTGCAGTGATCTGTTCAAACCTGAGAGTCTATCAATAAAATGAAGAGCCAGGTTACGTTTGCTCTGCTTGGTGAGGTTGGAGTTGGTAGATGAGACCTGGTAGGACACAACCAGGATTCACTAACGTTACTGACACGTCTCAGAGCACAGAGAAACCAAGGTTAAAGAAACTTAAAACATTCCTGAGTTTATTGGTAACTTCCATAAAAGTAAATAACACAGTTAGAAATGAAGCTGCACGACTTTCTGATCNGGATGTTTTTTTCTCAAAGACGCTCGAATCGACTGAGGGAGGAAAGTTTGGGGTCAGAGATTTTGCAGAGTTGGTCAAAATGAAACCAGAGTCCCATCAGATTCATTTTTCATCCTTTTACTTATTTCTTTAATTACATTTTTGATTAATCGATTTATTATTTTGTCCAATAATACATCAGCATGACAAAAACATCCCACTGTCTGGTTATTTGTCTTTATTAATAATCACAACCGTCCACAGCTTCATCTCTTATCACGTGTTTAATTATACGCTCATAAAAAAGCCATTAAACTTTATTTTTACCACACAGGGGAAATACTGTGAAATAACTTAATATAAGCTAACATTAAAAGCCCTCAATAAATGAATGAAACAAATCTTATTCTTACATGGATGAAGAATTAAGGCTGGGAATCCTGGAGGGTGGAGTTAATGTTTTCATCCTGACGGAGACAAAGATTCATTAAAGCAGACGATGAAGTTAACGCTTATTTACAGAGACACTCAGAAACCAGCGCTGCAAAAACTGAACTGTTTGTGTCTTATTTTTAGTTCAGAAAAATGTCTTTTTAGTCTTGATATGAGCCACATTCAACTGACGAGTTCAGAAAAAAAGTCTTATATCAAGATATTTAACTCTTTAACTACCTCACAGCGAAAAAAGGAACAGAAACATCTTTTGTTTGCATTTCTTGTTGCAATGAGTGAGTAATAACATAAGTCTTCTTCTTCCTCTTTTTTTAACAAATCTCTAAGTTTATAAAATATTGACCTCTACCCAACGGCTGAAGTGTCACTTAGAGGTTATCGTATGAAAATAGTGGGAAAAAGCCACATAAAATGCAAATTTAGAAAGAAATTAATTTCTCATAAACATCCAGGGCATCGAGCAGTTTTGATTTCCGTAAATATTAAACAAAATATTGCATAATGCTGTTACAACCAAGGAATATAATGAATGAAACAAGGAAAAACTGCATTTGTACAGTTTTTTATTTTGACTTAAGTGCAATAACTAATATTTCTCACATTCATTTTTTCTTTTGATCGAATGATACTGTGCAAAACAGCTTTAAGAACAAACTGTAAAACAAAGGCACATTTGTCTGCTTAAATGTGTCATCTCAACAACTCAACTGTGGTTATGCAACAAAAAAAAAAAAAAAAACAACAAAAAAGCATATTTGAGGCTTTAGATTCATCCGTCGTTAAAGGGTTAAAGACGAAATTAACATCTGAATCTTCTGCTTCTAACCAGTAAAAAAAATCTGCAAATGGGACAAGAAAAAAAGACTCTTGTCCTAAAACATTAATCTAATTTCAAGAAACTTGAAAAGCAAATTTTCTTATCTCATTGGCAGATTTTGGTTTGACTCTTGAATTCTTTAACTATTATTTTTCTTTTTATGGCGCACTGCTATCAACAGGCTAACTACACTTTTTCTTACAACGACCAAAGGCACAGACGATTGATGCGAAATAAAAACTTAATATCACCCAGAACACAATCAGGAACGTTTTTAAAGAAAAGATCTGCACTTTCTAACTCGGCAAAATCACTAGAAATGCACCGTGATGAGAATCTTTGGCCAAAAATTCCTGAAATTGCAGAGACCAAGACTGAGAACCAAAATAAAAAAACTGAAACACCAAAGGGAATTATTTTACTGATTATTAGTTCCACAGAGACAGTGTTTCCTCACATTTATATCACCAGATCAGCTTTATGTTATTAATCTTATTGATATGACATTTCTGTCTCTACATGGTCACGTTTCTCTTCTGTTCTCTATGGTGTGCACTGGAGCCTCCCGCCCCGATGCACAGGCACAAATATAGAAAAGCACACTCTGTACAGCGGAGAGAGTCTGAGAAATAATGTTAATAAAGGAGACCATAATCTGAAAACCTCAAAAAAGGACGCCCTTAAAAAGATACTCGAAGACGACAAAGTAGCTAAAAGTAGAAAAAGAAAACGCTGGTGTGGCCCTGGTTGCTAAAAAACACTGAAAACACTAAAAACACTAAAGCAAAGCCCTGATTTGGTGGATAATCGTTGATGTGAGTGATTCTGCGTCTCTGTGTTCTCTCTCCTGTTTGGAATATTCTGTTTATGCACACGGATGTTTGTGAACCAGACGTGAAAGTGGCTGTGAACAGCGTTTACTGCCGCCCGTCTGAGGCAAATATCATCTATTATCTGGGATTGTGTGTGCATGTAAATGTCGACGTGGGGGGGTAAGGGGGGGTCTGAACGCTTAGTGTTGATTTATAAGAAAGAGACAGGCGCCTTCCTTCCCTCCATGACTTCCCCGGGAATCTGCACCCTGGAGGTTAATGAAGTGTGAAGTGTGAAAACTTCCTGAGATGGGATGAGTTAAATAGTGTTCTCACATGTTAAAGCGACACTGTCCAAATTTATTTGTGTGTGTCACTTCTTTATGAGACTCAAATGTGGCGAACACGCCTCGCGGGGCGTCTGCGAACGCCGCGGGGACAACGCCAGCTCACGTGTTCCGGTCCGTCCACGGAAACCGGTTCGATTTCCTCGATCTGGGTGAGAAAAGGAATTAATTCATGGACTTACAGAATTTAACATCACATGCAAAACAACACTTATTACAATGAAATCAAGTAAGGATGCAGGATGGAATGGTACTTTATTTTAAACCGTTTTGCAGCAAGATGATGATGATGATGATGATGAGGATGATGATGATGGTATCCACTTTAACATTAAGACTCAGAACAATCAGAAACAGACAGAAGTCACAAACGATTGAAACATTGCAAAGTTCTCCAGCACCAACAAGCAGGAATATAATGAAAGAAGATCTCTAAAAAGACACATCTGTGGAATCAAATAAAAACGATTAAAAGCTACCGTTGAAAAAATGAAAACCACAAGTTAAACCAAGAAGAAAACTACGAGAAGACCAGATAAATAATGCTGATGAATAGGTTTGTAGATTTCTTGGAAAACGTGTTTAATTTAGGAAAAAGCTTTTTCTGTGTCTGTTTGTCCTGCTCTTTGAGACTGAACTGTAAAAACTGAAATCTAAGAAAGTGTTGATGTGGAATTAACTCATAAGAAAGATAAACAGGAGAGTGATAGAGCACAGGTTAAAGGCCAAAACAGACAAATTCAAAGTTTGCTTATTGTCACGGTTCAAGCAAAAGCGAGTAATCGTTGATCAATACTTTACCTTGGCTGTTTTCCAAACCTCCTACTTCCACATGTAGTCTGTAGTGTGACTGTTTTGTTGGACCTGTTTAGTCGTATACTACTCTGGATTTCTGTTTCAGGAAGTGGAGCTGATGGTTTTTTCTAATGTTTAACTTTATCACAAATAAATCCATGAGAACATTTCAGTCATTAATTCACCACATCAATCAGTGGAGAAGTTACAGGAGCAATAAAAGTAGATAAGTTAAATTAGATGTTAATGAGATACAAAGGAAAATAAAGAAATGAAATTAAGCACGGGAAGGAAGTTGTAATTATTTTTGAGAATTTTTATGGTTTTTTCATTATTTTTAGTGGTTCAAGGAACATTTTTGATTTAGAAAAACAACAAATTCAGGGAGAGATTAGAGTCCTGATTTTATCACATTTGTAAAGGTATAAAAGTTTATTACAGCAAAATCCCCATATTTGATTTTTAATCTTGCACCAAAAGTTATCGTGTATTGAAAATAAATCTGAAACCAACTGACTTTTTATTTTTCCAGCTGGTGTAAAAACTGCGTCCTCATTACCCACGTAGGCTGTTAGTGTAAAATAAAAAGTGATAAATGATTTAGGGGCTTTTATGAATTTGGTAAAAGTAAACAGCTCTTTCATGATGAAGTGAGCAGATTTACCGCTGTTTCTTTCCTGTCACTTCACTTTTATCTCTGGGACCGTTTCACATTTTTGTTGTTGTGTTGTAGTTGAGCTGATTTATTCCAGTAGGTGTCAGTAATTCACCTCAACCTGAGCGCCCCCAAACTGACAAACGCCATTAGCGCCGTGCATTGTGGGAAACAGTACGCCAGGTAGACTGGTCCGTTACAGACTGAGAAATTTTCCCGGATCAGTAGAAACATCCGGGAACTTGTAGTTTACTACAGATCTACCAAGTTTTCACAAACTGATGCTACAAACTGAGTTTCAGCAGAAGTAGGAGGAGGTTTGGAAAACAGCCCTGGTCTTCTTGAAAAGTAGAGTTTACAGGAAATCTGATCTTTCACTTTCAAAACAAACATTCATCAGGACTGTTTGTGTGAATCCTCCGTCCATTTAATATGTTGATATTTCAGATCCATCAACCACCATTAGAAGCTGCTGGATTCGACAGTAAGTCACCAATCAGCTGACTGGACCCTTTAAAGAAAACTCTGACTTTAATATGAACCAAACACAGAGACACTAACAGCAGCACACGTCACATGATATTCATAAACAAAAGCAGTGATAGATGGTAAAACTAACGCTGATAAATCTTTGGTTTCTGATGCTGGAGAAACTGCGTGACCTCTGTAATGAAGGCAGTTTTGGCTGAAGCTTCCTTCACTAATAGACATTTTCAGTTGCAATTAAAAGCGTTTCCTGAAAGAGCTGACATGTCGTCCCCGGCTGCAGCCTCGGCCCCGGCTCTCTCCTTTCGTCATTAAAGTGGTTTTGCAAATGTTCTTAGCACATCAAGGCCAAGACCTCAGATCTGACTATTACATGCACATTATTTAATCCTTGGGCTCCCTGGTCGTTGTGACACGTACACTCCCTGTCATTAACGCGCCCGTGAGCTCAGGACGGACCCGACTCTCAGCTCCAGGTTTTCATTTAATGGTCCAGAGGGAAGGAAGGTTCAACTGGGCCTGAAATGTTTCCGTAAAGTGCTCCTCCGTCGAGTCCGCGGAGCAGCGTTTGGCTCTGCAGCCCCTCGGATCGATGGCATTAAGGCCGAGGAAGTGTGAAGATGTGACAGCCCAGAAACATTTCAATACTGACACAGCGAGAGTGGAGCTCAGGGCGCGGAGAGGAGCTGCTCTCAGTCCTGTTAACGGGTGTGATTAGTCATAAAGGAGCTCATTGTGAAGAGGCTGAAAGCAGATTGGAGGTGATGGTGGGACAGAATCGATGCTGTTTACCTCTCAGAGGTGTGAGCGCCTCCATCAGGATCCTCCTTCACAGCGGGGGGTCGCCGCGCTGACGAGGACCTGAGGAAGGAACGTTTTAAAACTTAACATCCATTTCTCTGCTATCGATGAGGAGACGGGGCTCACAAAATAAATGATTAAGAGAGGGAGGAAATAATTAAAGCACCACCTGCAGGTCTGAGCTGGAGGAAGAGAAATAAACAGGAAACAAACACGAGGCAAATGTTTTACTGTAAATGCAACAAAGACAGCGACAGGTCAGAGTAAGGCCCCGGTCACACGGAGACGATCAAAACTGGAGACGCAAAAGTGGCACAAAAGTGGCGTAAGTGTTCTCCATGTTTAGACGAGTGTCCTCAGGAGACGCAATCGTGGGTAAAATTCAACGCCAGGCCACTAGGTGTTGCTGTGAGAGAACGTTGGCAAGCGCCTATATAAGAACGTCGGGGGCGTAACCACGAACATTTTCAAAACGCTCCACTCTGGAGGGAGTCTTGAGGATTCACTCCCTTGCAGCGCGGTCCTAAACAAAAGGCCCTTCTGATAAATATTCAGTGGGATTTACCCACAACCGTCTCTGTGTGAATGGGACCTAAGGCCCAACAACAACAATGG
>RPOG01004258.1:12500-47733 GCA_008086565.1 Thalassoma bifasciatum
GATTTAACCCTGAGGAAACCAAACAGTTTCTGCTCATCTTTTTGCTTCTGTCACATTTTTCTCTACAAAGTTAAGTCCTGGTTCAAGACAAAACTCAAAAGATTCATTAAGAGCAAATACACGGTACATGTTCATCTTTTAGGGCTGATTCAGGATTTTCTGCTTTAACTTTTTCACAAACAAAGAAATGTACATAACTCTCACTCAGACCTTAAAGAAAACAGAGCTAGCTTCATGCTAACGTCTATGGGGAATTTCATTGATATGCTAGTGGTTAGCGTGCATGAATATAACTTTGCTTTTAAAACAGAATTTCAACTTTCATCACAGAAACATTAAATATTACTCTTTGTGAACAAAACTCAAACCTCTAAATATAAAAATACTAACAGGTAGATGTTTTCAAACGAACTTCAGCACAACTACGGCAAGCTTAAAGGTCCAAATAACTCAAAGCTTTGTTAGTTGGAACTACTTCAGTCAATAAAACAAAAGATTTGATACCTAGATCCAGGGAATAATTACACATCTACTCTCTAATAAAGTCAGTAAAACATTGTTGATGCAGAAAACCTGTAAAGCTACTTTTTGTACACAGAAAATTAAAAATAAGGACATTGGAAATTGCACTTTTTCACATGTCTTTGCTGGTTTCTTTGCTTTAGACTGGAGATAAAGTCATAAAAGAGACTCACACTGTTAATCAGATAAAGACTTTCTCCTCAGAGATGAAACAAAAGATGGTTTTAATCAGTAACTTTGCAAACAACTGATCATTTTTACCCCTTTGATTCATGAATGGATGAAGATCTGCCTTAAATGATTCAGACTGAGTTATTTTCAGTGTGTTTTTATTTCAGTCACCTGCTGATGTTTTCATAAACAGCTGTTCAGAAGTGGAATCACTGGCTCCAAATGTGTTTTCAAAAGCACTCATCTTTTCACAGAGTCGCTCAGACAACAGAGAGTTTCTGACAAAGCCGGCTCTGTCAGAGATCTTATAGCGTGTCTGCAAATCCGAGATATCCTCCTCTACAAAAGTGCTTTCCCATTAATGAAGAGAACATGAGCCCAGGAATTTATTCTCTGAATTCTCTGGGTAGATAATGATTCTCATCTTTATCAGTGGTTTATCTTCTAAGGTCAAGATTAAAGTGAAAAGTGATGTGAACCCCCAGTGTCTCCAATTAAGAAGAGAGAGAGAGAGAAGGAGAGAAAGAGCAGANAAATAATCAGGGACGTCCCTGAAAAAGACAAAGTGTCTTGGATGGCAGCAGATGTTGCTCCAAAACCTGTTTGTACCTTTCAGCACCACGTCCATGATTTCCAAAAAGAGTTCTGCAGCGTTTGTGTGTGTTGTTGATGTGTGACTTTGTCTTTGCATGGTAGAGTTTGAACTGTCACTTGTAGATGTAGTGATGAACTGTGTTAACTGACAATGGTTTTCTGAAGTGTTCCTGAGCCCACGTGCTAATATCCTTTACACAATGATGTGGGTTTTTAATGCAGCGCCGCCTGAGGGGTCAAAGGTCACGGCCATTCAATGTTGGTTTTGGGCCTTGCTGCTTACGTGCAGAGATTTCTCCAGATTCTCTGAATCTTTTGATGATATCATGGACCAGTGGTTCCCAACCTTTTCCAGTTCAGGGCCCACTTTTAAGTCTCAAAAATTTTAGCGGCCCACCTCCGACCCTATCAGTACGAAGGCTATATAATGCTTTGTTAGACTTCTATTTGTAGCATTGACTGGAAATGCAAGAAAAAAAAATGCAATTAAACGGTTTTACATTACTGACCACTTATTACATTGCCTATGTCTCGGGCTTTGTATTTTTGGTAAACGGGTGTTACATTGTTGAACAATTTAAAACCCAGTCACTAATGTAAAAACCCAATATGTTTTAAACAAAATATACATTTCTAGTTGTATCACATTTTTTGATTATTGCATTTCATGTCTTTGTTAAATTTGGGGTCATGTTACATATAGGGCTTGAACATGATTAATATCCTTAAAGTTTAACATTTTAATATTTTCTGTATATTTGTATCTTTATATGATTCCTCCTCATTAAATTTCAGACTATTTTGGGAATGATTTGGCGGCCCACTTGCAATACCTCTGCGGCCCATCAGGGGGCCACGGCCCACAGGTTGGGAATCACTGTTATGGTCTGTAGATGATGAAATCCATCAATTCCTGCAGTTGGACAAAGTTGAGAAGCATTGTTCTTAAACTGTTGGACTATTTGCTCACGCAGTTGTTGACAAAGTGGTGAAGGACTGAGCCTTTTGGGGATGGTAACACTCACCTGTCATGTTTTTGTTTTGTCTGCAGCTGATTCTCTCAGCAACAAACTTGTAATTTGTGTTTCTCAGTAACAACATTAACACTTTAGCTCAGTCGCTAATTGCTCATGAACTCTTTACACGTCTGGAGGCTTTTTCCCTGAGGAGCTGATGATGATGAGGCCTGTTTCATGATTGTGTGACACATGAGGATAAAGTGATTTATCCCGATCACGTGTTAACGAAGAGTTAATCAACAAACACGTCCTGTAGATTTAACAGTTAAAGGCTCTTAAAGTGACGCAGCAATGTCAGGAAAAGTTCATTAAATTTATCCAGGGTGAATCAGAGAAGAGTGAGACAGGTGGAAATAAAAACAGAATCTGAATCTGATGAAGACTTGAAACTTTTTCAGCTCCTTCATGAAATTCTTGATCCTGTCGCTGCAGAATTATGTTCATTTATTTTCCAAATGAGCAGAAATCAGAGTCGAGCTCTAAAAAAGCCCACACAACACGACACCTACACAGGCACAGAGCGTCCACGTTATTATCACAGCCAGAGCGTTTGTTCGCAGCACAAGGCCCCGATTCAGCAGCAGAGGAAACACCAAACACATGCAACACTTTTAATTGCTTCATGGTTCAGAGTCACAACGAGAAAACGGAACAATTAATGTGATTTAAGATGAAAATATCACAGCAGAGGAAACAAGTCTGTCCTCGCTTTAGGAGCTTTCAGTTTGTCTGTGAGGAAACGATCGTGGTTCAGGAGTTTGACTCTCATCAGCTGTTTTTCCAACTCTTTATTTAAGCACAGTCACACATGAGCAGTGTTTCTCAACCTGGGGGTCAGGAATAGAGCTGAACGATTTTAGAAAAAGATCTAATTTAGATTTTTCTGGCAGATATTGTGACCTCAATTCAATTTACAATTTTATTTAAATCAAGCTTCAGTGAAGTTTTCCCAGAGAATTACATCAAAACATCCAAAGTTTTTACTGTAATGCAAGGATGAAAATGAAGGTAAGAATTATTTATAACTTTTAGATAAAAGTCAATATTTAAGTTGAAAAGTGGAAATTCAGAGAAATAAAGTCAATATTTTGAGATTTGAAAAAAATCCAAATTTTATGTAATTAATCCAACATTATGTGAAAAAAGTCTAAACTCTCACATTAAGGGTCAATTTTAAGATTAAGGCAAATGTCGAAGATAAAAAGTCACATTTTTGAGATTAAGCATCAAAATTTTGAAATAAAGGCAACATTTGAGATAAAAAGCGGAAATTTTGATATAGAAAGTCAAAATTCTAAGATTTAAGTAGAAACTATAAGAAATATAGACAACATTAATAGATAAAAGGCAAAATTTTAGAAAAAAAGAAGAAGATTTTGAGATAAATAGCCAATTTTGACTTTTCTTAAACCCTTAGTCAAACATCTCCACTGAGTCTGAACTTTAAATACGACTCTCACTATTTTTAAACTGGACTTTTTAATTTTAGTTTTAGTTTTAACAACTGAAGAACAAAAAGAGCATCTTTGACTCTTAACTGTTAAAAACAATTGAGTGAAAAATAACTGTTTTATGTTAAAAAAAGATAAATAATATACAACACAATTAAAAAAAACAAAATTAAATAAGTGATAATAAGAAAAACGAAATTCAACAATCCCAAAGAATAAAATGAATTTTTCCCAACAGTTTTACACTTAAACACGTGTGTGTGAAACAGCTGACACTAAAGATCCTGGGTCAGTCAGGAGTAAAAAAAAATGCAGTTTTGGCGAAAACATGATCGTGATGTCTGAAATCGCGATTTTGATCAGAAAACGATAAATCGTTCAGCCCGAGATGATTGGTGCAGGGTCGCCAAGTCATTGGTCAACTCATCGTATTAGGGCTGAACGATTTGGACAAAATTTCATATCTTGATATTAACACCATATATCTAGATATTGATACGATACAATATGACTCAGGGTTTAATGAGAACTAAGAATTTTAAGAAAGTGCGGTTTTTGATTAACAGAAAATCACCAATAATCATGTGACTGACTGAGCTTTACATGCAGGGGGAGCTGGGAAAATATGGGAATATCATTGATATAAATCGATATCTTGAATTTTCACATCTCGATATCAATAGGATAATAATATTTCTTTCAGCCCTAGCTCTTATTAGGAGTAAGAGGACAAATTGTACTAAAAATAAGACATAATTACTTGGTTAAATCTCAGTTTTTGGTGGTAACAGTAAAAGGCAGAGCCACGTTGTTTATGTTATATACAGACGATGATTGAGGTCAACACAGTCTGTATCAGGTCTGAAATGTTGTTGGATTTCTCAGACATGTCCCCATGAAGTTCCCTTATTGGCCTTAAATTCATCAAATCATGAAGCTGATTAAAGTTTAACTTGTATTAAACTCAGACGTGAGGATGTGCAGTAAGAAAGAAGCAGCTAACACTTTTACGTCGCCTGTCACTGCAGCTAAAATAAGTTTCACACTATTTCCTCTTCCTCAGAGTAATTTCCAGCAGCAAACGATCACTTTCCCTCTGCGCTCTGTGAATCTGCTGTAACCCTTCATTTCACAGGCTGCAGCCAATGATAACCTCTCAGCGTGGCGGCGTCAGAATCAAGTCGCCTTCAATCAGCCTAATGTGCTAAAGAGCCCATTTTATTTAGTGCAAACAATAGGAGAGAGAGAGAGAGCGAGCGGAGGGTGAAGCAGGCAGAGAGAAAGCAATCCTTTAGCTGCGCTGATCCATGGCAGAACGATGATTCCTCCAGGTAGATTTGGTGCTCGAGCTGAGCGGCATTGATTTGGCAGCATCGGGTGGATGTCACACACGCTCACAGCAACAATGCTCAATGACTCTGCTATCCTATTCCCATTTAAATTGCCTCTACGTTTCCTCTCTGACACCTGTTTAAATCAATGCCTTCCTCTGCAGGTCATGGGCTGAATGTACCGAGGCGCACAGCAGCCGCCTCTCAAATCCACTAAAATCAACACAATAATTGAAATATTTTCAAGCTGATTACACCCAAGCCCTGGGCCCGGCTGGTTGCTAAGAGTACGCTCCCTAGTTGCTAGGGGGAGTAAATCATCTTGCATTATTTGATTTTTGTTACTGATATGAAACTGCTAGTCCCTCGATTAAATGTCTCACAGTCAAACACCTCGGGGACGGACGGCGCAGAAAAAATAAAACACAGGCTCCGAACCTGTAAAATAGCATCTCTAACTCGTCTCCGTCTCTCCGTCTCTCCGTGGGGCTTCGGCTCAAATCTATCTGCCTGTTTACGTTTGTTCCCGCTGAAATAAACAGAGCTATAACCCGACTCCCCGCTCATCCGGGGGAAGCGGAAAGGACAGCAGAGAAATCCCAAACCGGGCTCAGGTTTGGTCGGATCNTAAAAACGTATTTTTAAAAAGTTCTTTGAAAATGGATAAAAACATATTTCTGAGAGAAGAATTATGTTTTCTAACAGATTTCAGTAGTTGACCAACATTTCAAAGTTTTTAGGTTCATTATTTTTTAGTATTTTTAATTTGAGCACCCAAAAATGTCAGGTGGTGCAACCAAATATATGAAAATATATTTATATGTTCCTGTTATTTTTTCTGTGTGAAATTATTGGCAAGTATCTCTCAAGTGTCTGTAGTGACTCATACATTTTCATTTTGTGTGTTTCATTTCTTTTATTTGTGAATAAGATAAATAATTTGATGTTAAAATAACATTTCACATTATTACATTGGTTGTTCCACCTGACATGGAAATTGTTCCAGTCACCAATGAAGTGAAAAAAGCTTTTTTATCAGTATTTCAGAGAAATCTACAAACTTTTCCACTTGGTCACAAATGTCATTTGGGCTCCTCTGGCTGATGCAGTTTCCTGTTTCCTGTTTTATTCTCTTCACTTTAAAATAAAAGTCTAATGTTACGGTTGCACCACCCTGACATTTGACAAGGTGAAAATTACGGGACAAAAGTTTTTTACATTTCTCAACAGCTTTAAAATTCTTTTTTTTTTTTGCAAAGAACGTTTTATTTAAAAAGGTTCAAGCATAAAATAATGCCACTGTATTTTTAATTTCCATTTACAATAACTGACATTCAATTTTTAGAGTTTAATTACTGTGGATACTTGTCAGGACGGTTGCACCACCTGACATTTTGGGGGTTTGAGGAACCAAAACACAAAAAAACATGTTATATTTTAATAGTTTAAAGATGTGTTCAAATAACACAGGTTTCATAGAATAAAGAAATACATGTGATGAAATACTCAATTCATGATGTAATTTCAGCATGTGGTGGGGATTCCTATGGAAGTCCATTTACGCCAGTTAAAAAAATTTTTTTTTACCTTTGTTCAGAATTTTTTTCGGTCCATGTTGGGTCAATATTATGGGATGAGTCAAAACTTTCAGGTGAAAAGTGAAATTTCTGACATTGTTAAGTCAAAATCTTTGGATTTAAGGTAATGATGTTGGGTTAAAAACTCCAACTTGTAAGATAATGGCTTAAAAATTAAAACAAAAATGTCAAAATATTGAGGTAAGTTAAAAAAAAAGTTAGATTTAAAAATCATAAGAAACAAAAGGTCAAACATTAGGTAAAAAGGTCAAAATCCTGTAATTGTTAAGTCAAAATTTTGGGATTAAATGTCAACATTTTGAGATAAAGAGTCATAATTGTGGGATAATTAATTGGAAATTTTTAGATAAGTCACAAATATAAGAAAAAGGTCAAATTTTTGAATAAAAGCTCAAAATAATGATGAAAAAGTTAAGATCTTTAGATAAAGAGTTAAAATTATAGGATAGTAATTCTGCTACATAGTCAAACTTATTTGAAAAAAGACAAAAATTTAAGATAAGACAATAAAATAATTTGAGATAAGTAGAAATTTTGACCGAGAAAAATCAAATTTTTGAGGAAAAGAAGTCATAACTTAGAAATGCAAACTCAACATTCTAAAATTAGAAAGTGAAATTTGGGTCAAAAGGTCAAAATTGTTGAGTAATAAATTCACAATTTTGAGATTAAGTCAAAACTACAAGAGAAAGGTCAAAATTTTGGGGGTAAAAAGTCAAAATAATGCGAAAAAAAGTCGAAATTGGCAGATACAAATTTGACATTTTAACTCAGTGCTGTAAAGAAATGTAAAAAACTTGTGTCCCATAATTTTCACCTTGTCAAATGTCAGGGTGGTGCAACCGTAACATTAGACTTTTATTTTAAAGTGAAGAGAATAAAACAGGAAACAGGAAACTGCATCAGCCAGAGGAGCCCAAATGACATTTGTGACCAAGTGGAAAAGTTTGTAGATTTCTCTGAAATACTGATAAAAAAGGTTTTTTCACTTCATTGGTGACTGGAACAATTTCCATGTCAGGTGGAACAACCAATGTAATAATGTGAAATGTTATTTTAACATCAAATTATTTATCTTATTCACAAATAAAAGAAATGAAACACACAAAATGAAAATGTATGAGTCACTACAGACACTTGAGAGATACTTGCCAATAATTTCACACAGAAAAAATAACAGGAACATATAAATATATTTTCATATATTTGGTTGCACCACCTGACATTTTTGGGTGCTCAAATTAAAAATACTAAAAAATAATGAACCTAAAAACTTTGAAATGTTGGTCAACTACTGAAATCTGTTAGAAAACATAATTCTTCTCTCAGAAATATGTTTTTATCCATTTTCAAAGAACTTTTTAAAAATANGTGATCACAACAACGTGGACGTCCTACCTGTTTGGGGTCATTACGTCACATCCTGACGCCCGTACCCTGAATATTCACTCTCCTTTCCACCAGAGGAATCCAGAGTTCAAACATATCAAAAGTGTTGTTTCATCAAATTATTCCAAGTGGTGAAATTTCTCCTGTAAAGTCCGTTGTTTGTCTGTCTGTCGTGTCCGTTCTCATCAATAACAGCAGCTTCACAGTCTTAGAGCATTTCCTCCTCAATGTCAATCTGACAAAGCTGCAAGTCTTTGTTTTCAACAGGGTTCTAGCTGCAGGACTAAAGTGAGTTTCCATCCCAGGACAGCTTGTGATAGACAACAAGTGCTCCCCGCTTGACTGGTTTTGTGTAATAGCTCTATTAGAGGGTTGTTTATTGGCTAACAGGCCTGTCACTCACTCCTACAGTAACCAATCACCTTACACTTCACAGGAAGCAGCTGCAGCCATTTACATCATTGATGAGACCTGTTTCACATTCATGTTCACAACAGAAGAGGAACAATCTGTGACTGTGAACAACAATTTCATGATTTTTGTTGAACCTTTCCACAAAAGGAGCAAAGTTGACTAAAAAGAGGACACTGAGCTCTGATGAAGCTGGTTTTATTTGCACGGACAGTGAATACAACTCTGCCTGGTGTTTGTTCACCTGAGACTAAAAACTCTCTAACTCCTATAAAGTTTTACCTAAAAAGCTCAAATTTCACTCAGATGTAGATGAGAAGGTGCAGAAGTGATGTGGTGGATGTTTTATGTCTGACATGAAGCGTCTTTACGTGGTTGATTTTCAAGGAAAAAAAAGTGTTTCAGCTGCATTTATCCTGATGTGGACTTTAGCCACAGATAAAAACATGACATTTTCTTAAACTAGAGACTTGAATCTTTCTAATGAGGAGTCACTGATGATTTTGACCTTGTGGTTCTCCAGTTATAAGCTCTGAAACAGAGTATGGTTTATAGGCCAGAGTTAGTGGTGTGTAAGGGGTTAAATGGCTCATGACTGGTCCTTTTCCTCGGCTGGAGCTGAAACCAGCGGCTGCAGGAGGACGAAGAGGAGGAGGAGGAGGAGGAGGAAGGTGGGATAACATCCAGTGAAACAAAAGGCCTTGAACAATTCCCAGAAGATGGAGAGGAATTAAGAAGAATGATAGATAAATGAGTAAACAGGAGGAGTAAATAGGAAGTGTGAAATGCAGCCAGATGACAGACAGGCCTCAAGGCCACGCCGGCAGCTGTCCCCTGAATAACAATCACTGTTACACCTCCAAAACATTTCCTCATCCACTCGCCGTTTCTAGCCCGGCTTTTATCTGCTCAGTCAACCGCTCAGCACTCGCGAAGCGGCTGGAGGATATTATTTCCCTGTTGGCCCCAGTCATATAACTCTGCTTAATATGCACTCTATAATTTAAGAAACTTGAATTATAACTGGAATACGCCTTGCTTTATATTATCTATCTAACCTTCAACTTTGTTCAACTTTGAATTAGTGACTGTGAACATTTTCTCAGAACAGGTAAAATGCTGTAAAGTAAAGCCGTGCATGCATTATTTATGCCCCTAAATCATAGCAGTTCAATTGAAGGGCTTATATTGAAAACCGGTGAGCTCACCCGTCAGTCTCTACATCTAATTAACTGCTGCACCTCATATCCTCTAAGTGCGCTGGAAACACATTTTAATTGATATTGAGATGTTTATGCCCTTAGAAAGTAATTAAGATTTTCAATTAATCCTGTCTTATTTCTGGACATCTTGGTTCGGTGTCCTTGAGCGTCCAGCGATTAATTCCTCAAACCTCCTCCAATGAGGGAGCTGCAATTACTCGGCGCTGAATCACAACCCTGTGAGTGACCTCATCCAAGGCTGCATCATCATTTAAATTAAAGCCAATACAAACCCAATTAAGTCATGGAGGGACGGGGGGGCAGCAGGTGAGAGGATGAACGGGTGAAAACGGAGAAAGGATGGAGGGATGAGGGATGTCCTCTCTGTCTCCTGAGAGACACCAGCTCAGATACACAAAGATTCTTCAGGTTAGAGATTCTCCTGCAGCTGCAACTACAAACCACAGGTCTTCAACAGAAGGTTCACGGCCCCTTAGGGGTCCCTGACATCTTTTGGCCCTTTTCCACTGACTCGTCTCAGCCCTTCTCTACTCTCCTCTACCCGGTTTGTGTTGTGTTTCCATTAGCGCGGTACTACGCATCAGACGCCAGTTTTTAGTACCTACTCTACCCTGATTTAAGAGAGTAAAGCTGATACTAAAAGGTGACGTGGACGGACTGCCGGTCACTCATTGGTCAGAGAATGTCGTCTCTGCAGCTTCTGACTCTGAACAAATCACTTACAAGAGGCAAAGGAATAAGTCAGCGACGGGTTTTTAATGACATTTAAACCTGACGGCACAGAACCAGACTGAATGAAGACAAAATACAGCCCTAAAATGCTCCTTCATGATTCCTAAAGAAGTTAAAAGTCCTTTTTAAAGCAAAAAGAAGTTAACAGCAAAGATAGTTGGCTTTAAAGAGTCTTTGAAATTAAATCAAAGTTGGTCGGTGCAGGAGCGATCTGTCTGCCACGAGAGTCTTTAAGCACCAATCAGTCCATTAATCCACAGGGAACCAAAAAGGAAAACCAGTTCAAAGAAGAATGATTGATCAACAACAAATCTCTGCTATACCAGGCCCAAAAATCAAAAATTAAAGTGATCTCACTGGATCCAGGGAAGAGTTGATGTCAGGAAGCAGCTCCTTCGTTTTCCTCCGCGNCTCTGAATGATGGGGGTTCACTCTGATTGGCTGGTTTCACCTCTGAATAAAAAACACTGCCCCCTATGGGTGTGGATGATTACAGATGCAAACAGTAAATTATTTTCAAAAACGAGTGAGGGGGAGATTTGTTTTGCATCCAAACATGCACAAACTGGAGCAGAGAAACGTGCGCTCACCTATCAGAACAAGAGACTTTATCCATCCACTCCAAACGCTCGTTTCCTCGCCGCAGATATTCCCTCACAGATAAGAGAGGAACTGAAGGCCTGATATGAAAACATAATCCATCTCCTACTGTATTTTCATACCTTTGGAATTACATCTCCCCAAACCTCAAATGTGTACATACAATATGACAACACTCTGTCTGTCCAAGCCTCTATTGTCACGCCCAGAATAAATAATAATTCCTCCTTCTGCCCTTGCGCTGCTGTTTCGCTCACACATACAATCACCTGCCCATCTCGCCAACAAAAAGCCTGCTTGGGGATTATGGTGACATAATCTCGGCGGTGGTCTGTGAGTCGGGGGCTGAATGGGTTTGAACCCTCTATGCCACGCTGAGATAACATTTGTCACCGGGGTTCCTGGGCGCCCTATTCATAGATTAGTGGACTGTCGCCTTTTCAGCATGTGAAATGGCTTTGGCAGCGCTGCATGTTTATTTTCAAAAACCTCTGCCTCCGAGGATGAAGAGAGCATCTTGTCCTTTTCTTGAGAGCGCGGCCGCTTGGCCCGGCGCGAGCGGGAGGAAATGGGCGGCTCGTGTTGTTTCTGCGAGGACGGAGCTCGGTCACAGAGCCTCCTTCTTCCCCGGACACCAGGAAATAATAGAAACATGTTTGACACATGTTTGACCCTTGAGAGAGATCCTCACTTATACCAGGCTGCAAAGGTTTCTGTGTTTAACATCAACGCTGTGAAGTGACCAAACATCCTCCTGTTTGGTTCAAACATTCTGGGGATTTTGTGTAAAACACCGATCGTTGATGTTTATAACAAATCAAAGCTGCTCTGAGACATTATTCTGATTCTTCACCAACCTGAACTCAACATGTTGAGATGAAAACATGAAACTAATAAAATATTGAAATAATAAAGTCAAAACTGTGAAATATTAAAGTCAAATTCTGAGATAACGGTAGAATCTTTGAGCCATGAAGTCAAAATTAGAAGGTAAAATGTCAGGTTGGAGATAAAAATGCAAATTATGAGATAAATATTCAATATATTGAGGTAATAAAGTCAAAATTTTGAAATATTAAAGTCAAATCAAAGCTGATCTGAGACATTATTCTGATTCTGCACCGACCTGAACTCAACATGTTGAGATGAAAACATGAAACTCCGTTTGTTAAACTGCACTCACAGACAGAAAATGCTGAAGTGGAAATGCACTGTTACAGACAAACTGCAGGAATCTCCCTGTTTTTGTTGAAGTCTTGACCAGTTTTAGGATTTCTATTGGCCCAAATATGGTCAAAATTCGAAATAAAATGTCCAAAATTCTTCAAGACAATGAAAATTTTGAGGCAAAAAGTCAAAGTTAGGAGGTAAAACATCAAATTCTTGGGTGAAAAAGCAAATTATGAGATTAAAAAAAAAAAAAAAAATCAATATCGAGATAACCAAGTCAAAATTGTGGAATATTAAAGTAAAATTCTGAGATAAAAAGTGGAATTTTTGTGCCAAGAATCAGAGTTAGAAGGTAAAAAGTTAGATTTTGAGATAAAAATGCAAATTACAAGATGTAAAGTCAAAATTATTGAAATATTGAAGTCAAATTCTGAGACAAAAAGTGGAAATCTTGGGATAAAAAGACAGAATTTTGAGCTAAAAAGTCAAACTTATGAGGTAAAATGTCGAACGAACTAAACAAGACGCTGCCCTGAACGATAATCCCAGCGTTTACTCTTTCGTCCTTTTAAAGGTGGAGTCTGCAGGAAGTTTGGTTCCTGTTTGTAAACACAACATCCAAACTGGGCTCCTCCTCCTCAGATTTAGACATAATAAATGAATATCCTGAAACTAATCAAGCATGAGTAAGTATATCAAATACATAACTTGATAAAATCTCAGGGGTATAATTGGGATGGGGGGGGGGTGTTTCAGCCTGTCACACCTGTCGTCTCTGCAGCACCTGTCATTTCCTGTTTCAGCCAAACCCGGTCAGAGGGAGGCAGAGTCATGTGGCCCTCAAAGAAGAAAGTTTGCCCCCTCATCTGTTATTTTATGGATCAGTTTATTTTACACATTTTACAGAAGAGATTTGGCAAAAAAAGCTGTTTCCAGGCCAAGAGCTGGTTCACCAGTCTGGCTCCTGTGATAAGGTTCCCATCCTAATGCCGCCGTGTTTGTCAGGCCAAAAATAAATGAATGACTAAATAAAGCAAACATTTCCAGCTCTGTTCAGGTCGACTTTTATCCCTGTTTCCTGTAATTTTATTCCCCTTTGAAAAAAGAAAAAGAAACAGCATCTGGAGCTGATTTGGAGCTTTTACTTCCCATTATATCCTCCTGCCGCCGCCGCCGCTAAAGCAGCGTCTGAGTGCGAGCGCTGCTTAAGAGCACAAACCTCATTTTCAAATTTATTTCAATAGTGTGGAAGAGATAACAGTGTTTCAGCGAATCAAGAGTATTCCCTTTCAAATCACATCATCCAAGTCCCAACACACTTGACTCTGGATTAGAGGAACCAGATTAAAAACCTCAATTTAATTAGAGTGAATGGATAGATCCAGCACTTGAAAGAGCAATAAGTAAGGTCCCACTTATAGAGAGATATCTGCGGCCCACTGAGGTCTATACACCCCAGGTAAAATTGAAGATGTAATCTTTCCAGAGCGAGAATAAACTCCTCTGGCAGCAGCCGGGGATAGATACACACAGACTCACACTGATGTGCCCTGCTTTCCAATCACAGGCCGCCGCCGCCACCGCCGCCGCCGTGTAGCCTTAATGTAGATCAATTATAGGGCAGAAGAGTCACTGTCACATATGATTCACAATATCAATTTCATGCTCCTGGAAACTGTTTGGCAAGTGTTCCCTCTTTTTACATCTGCTAACCAATCGCAAGGCAACATGTCAACGTGAAAGTCAATTTAATGGTGTGACAGTTAAGCAGCGAGTGCGGCGTCGAGGAGGTTTTCCCAGCAGTCTCTGTGTGTCTGTCATGGCCTTATATTTATTTATTTGCAGCGTTGCCCCCGCACAAATAAAATGTCACATCTCATTTACACATCCCGGCCCTTTGTGATGCAAAGATTGGCTTTAAATGCGAACAGTGGGGACCGCTCAGGCTGATTAAAGACGCCTTGAAGCGTGCTCCAATAACGCCGCCTGTATGTTCACAGAGGGACGGAGGAGACGCCGCTGCAGCTGTGGACGACCACGAGTCTCCTGATCTGGATGAGTCTCTGTCAGAGGAGAAATCAACTTCTGCTCATGGATCCTTCTGACCTGACGCTGGTCTGATAGAAGAAAAAGTGAAAGAAAAAGTTCAGCTTTAGAAAACGAAACGGGAGAACACGAGCGGCTACAGGGACAAGAAACGTACCATCACAGTGAAAAAGCTCCAGAGATGAACAAATACACCAGCTGTCCTTAATGTAACCTGTTTTTTAACATAAAACTATGACGTAATCCTCACAAAGGCATCCTGGGTATAACCTGAAAGCTGTAGCTTTGCTGAACAGCTGGGAGGAGTTAATGTTATTGTCAACTCAATAGGGTTGTCAAGGTATGAAAATTTAAGCTCACGGTTATTGTGACCAAAATTACCACGGTTTTCGGTATCATCGCAGTATTTTAAAATGTGTTCAATAAGTTCAGAAAGCTCTGACAGACCTACACAAACTGAAATAGCTTAAAACAATCTAACAGTGTTGATTATATTTCAAAAATATAGGCAAAACCGTATCAAATGTGCGAGGAACAAGGGTTCAGGATGTAAACAGCTGTTTTCGCCCGACTGTAGCGCAGAAACACGTCCTGCAGAGCAGATCGCACCAAACAGGAAAAAGCTTCGAAACAAACAAAGCATCCGATCATTTCAAAATAAAACACCATGTTCTTGCTCCCAACCTGAGCAGACACTTGAGAATAACTAACGTAAACAGCTGATTTGTCAGGAACATTTCCAGTAGTTGATGTTATACAAATCCAAAAATTAAAGCTCTTCTTCTGCATTTTTAGACGCAGCTGCACAAACACGTTGTTTTCTGTTTGTTTGCTCAAGTGTCTGCTCAAGTTGGGGGTAAGAACATGGTGTTTTATTTTGAAATGATCGGATAGAGGGATGATAAACTCCTGTGCGCTGTCGTCTCCTCCTTCTGCCATGATTCAGTTTCTAATCTCAGTAAAGTGTAAACAGAAAGTGGAGGCTACACAGTCGCCTGCTCAGCTAGTTGAGGAGATTCTGATCAAGCTGGGAAACCGCGGTTTTTGACAAGACGGCGGTTACGGTTACCCTCTGCGTTTTTACCGGGGTTAACCGTAACACCGGTAACCATTACACCCCTACAACTCAATATGCATTAATGGTTTATTTGGACGTAGAGTTTCCATGTATGTAGATGATGCCAGTTTACAATAAAGTGTAACAACAAATGTGCTAAATTACATTTTTTCTGTATTCTTATCACCATTTTTTGTGTTCTCTAGATTTCTCCCAGGCTCCCTGCACACTTGATATTGAATGTTTTGTTCTGTGCATTTGTAAAAAAGTAGTTAACTAATTAAATGTGTTCTTAGCGCAGCAAAAACTAGTTGTCTTATTTTTAGTAAAAATGGTCTAAATATACTTGATATGAGTCATTTTTTTTTACTGAAAAACCCAGAAAAATGTCTTATTTCTAGATATTACAAGACAAAACTGAGGTTTGAATTGCCTGAATTGAGTAACAACACCAATAGGATAAAAATAAAAAAAAAATAGAAATTAGATTGTTTTGATCAAAGAAACTTTTTCCAACTCCATTTGCAGACTTTTTTTTGACATGTCACAAGCAACTTTGACGTAATTTTTCTTTAAATATCTTGAAATAAGACATTTTTCAGGACTTTTTAGGTGAATGTGGCTAAGATTAAGTCTAAAAAGATAGTTTTACTTGAGATAAGACAAAAAAACACTGGCTTGGATATCAGTTTTTGCAGAGTACTCGATCTGAGCGTTATGATCTGTTTAATGTACTTAAAGATATAATTGAAAGTAGTGAAAAGCTAAGCAACAATTTATCTAGAAAGCCAGACTCTTATAGGTCTATGACAAAAAATAAAGAATAAACAAAAGAAAATAAAATGTTACAATGTCACAAAAAAGAAAATATTTTCAGAATGCCATTGTGTAATTGTCCTGAGACCAAATGTGAAAACACGCAATTCAGACTTCATTTTTGTCTTTAAATATGTTGAAATAAGACATTTTTCAGGACTTGTCAGGTGAATGTGGCTCAGATTAAGTCTGAAAAGATAGTTTTACTTAAGATAAGACAAACAAAAAACAACAACACTGTCTTAGAGATCAGTTTTTAAATTACTTTTTGATCTTGAGAGTCATGTTCTGTTTAATGTACTTAAAGATTATATCATCAAAAGTGGTTAAAAGCGAAGGAAAATTTTATTTACAGACCTAGACTTTTGCAGGTCTATGACAAAAAAATAATAGAAAATAAAAAGTCACAAATATTTTCAGAATGCCATTGTGTTATTGTCCTGAGACCAGATGTGAGGGACCGTGTCTGGGTTGCGGACCGTTGTTTGGTTCCCCCTGTAACAAATCAGTATTCATGATATTCAGGATCACATGACCACACTCTCCATCCTCGGAGCAGTGAAGCCCCCCCAGCTCCAGCCTGTGACCCCCCAGCTCCAGCCTGTGACCCCCCCTCCCGTCAGAGGAATCCTCCCTGTCTGGTCTTTAAGATCCAGATCAGAGCCGGTTTGATAAGACTTGTTCTCACTGAGCGCGCTCAGATACACTCTTACCTACCAGTCATTTCCAGCATCATCAGCTTTATCTGCCCCCCCCCCCGGCTACTCACAGGCCTGCGTTTAACCCCGGCCCTCACGCGGCGCCGCTGCCAAACACACAGAAAACACTCGCAGCCAAAGATGCTTGTTTGTCGGGGATTAAAGGTATTTTCCCGCCTCTGTCGCAGCATCCGCATTTTGGCAGCAGCAGCTGTGGAAATCAGGTCACGGTGCCATCGCTCTCACCAACAAACCAACAAACCACAGGCCGCTCTCCAAGTCACACTGGCTCACAGACCTGAGCCAATCACGCCGGACTAACAGCACCGCCACCGCCATAGCCACCGCCAGGCGCCAGCGTCCCCCAGAGGAAACAGACATTACAAAGGAAGTTGTTAATGTCTGGACATGTTGAGGAAATGAGGATCTGGGATGAGAAAAAGTTGGACGATGAACACGTTTTAGATAAAACTGATCTGATGATAGAGACCATTGACTGTAATAAACAGCGTGGCTCCGCCTGTCACCGTTCTACGATTTTGAAGCCAAAAACCCTGTTTCTCTAGCCGCCATTGTGCAGCCAGAGTCTGCGCAGTAGAGAATTTCCGGTGGAGTCAAGTAAAAAAGAGAAATAAAAATATTTATTTCTTCTTCTTCAGAAGGTTTAGTCTCCTTTTGGCTCTTTCCTGAAGTTTCTTATATCCCCGATAAAAACTACTCATGAACGGCAGCTGTCAACTATCGTAAAACAAAACTTATATCACGGTTTTTAACGTCCAATAACTAATGAGAAACTAACTTCTCAGAAAAAAAACACCTGAACACCATGCAGCCAAATAACATCATCATACCACCTTAGAGTAAGGATGAGAGAAACGTTTCTACCAGGTATCGTAATTTTTTAAAGTTTTCCCGGCTCATATCTGGAATACATGGGGAGGCGGGGCTTATGACCTATACTGCAGCCAGACACTAGGGGGCGGAGCTTATGACCTATACTGCAGCCAGACACCAGGGGGCGGGGCTTATGACCTATACTGCAGCCAGACACCAGGGGGCGGGGCTTATGACCTATTCTGCAGCCAGACACCAGGGGGCGGAGCATCTGCTGGAGGCTTCAGTTTGAGCCGAACGTCGTTACGTCCACTATGATAGAGTTTATTATACAGTCTATGATAGAGACTTTAACTAAATCTCTCTAAAAATGGGTTGTTACATCAAGCTGCGGAGTTTAAGATCCTAAAAGTCCAGTTATCAGTGTAAACACCAGGAAAATGGAGTTTCCTAAATCCTCACTTTGTCTGGAGTTTTCAGAAAAGATTTTAGTGACGTAAAACTGTGTTTTCATGTGGATGATGGGACTAAAAGAATAAAAATAAATGCAGTTTCTCAGATACTCAGCCACATGTGGACACGGCCTCGATATAAAACACTTCTTTGCTGTTTTCTATAAAAGCAGGAAGGTTTCAGGGGGGTTTGAACGTCTTCAATAACCGTTTGGATCTTTTCAGTCCGAGCGTGCAGGTTGGGGAAATCTTGCTCTGGACTGAGTTTGCACTTTTCAGCAGCAGCAGGGAGCAACAGCGAGTCATTAATCACCGACAGTGACACCGAAAACCTTCTGCCCCTCATAAGGGCAAAATAACCTCCAACAATGAGAGGAACTAAGTGGCCAGAGAGGATGGGAAACTGCGCCATGGTGGTTTATGTTCCTCTCATGAGCGGCCCAGCCAGCCTCAGAAGATGGAGCAGACATTCCTCGCCGCTCGCCGCCCGTACGCAGCAGCATCAGCAGGGAGGGACATTACGGCGAGCGGGCCGCAGATTCAAAGTGCAGGGTGGAACGTGTCGTTTCTCACTCTGAAACTGACCATCAGCGTCATTACACGCTCGTTCAGGGCGGGAAAACAAAGAGCGAGTGTAATGACACAAAGAGAAATCAGAGTGTGCGCTCGGTCGCTCCACGCCATCCTCCATCGCTCTCTCTCTCTCTTTTTCAGCACACGGAATAAAAACAGACAAAAGTGAGAAATGAATCTGAAATATCTTCACCTGACTTCACACCTGAGTCCTGGATAATTTAACATTTTTCTGTGCAGATTATTTTCTTACCCATTTCAGTTGCTTCACTCTTTGTTGCCACTTTGGACAATTTTTTTGCAACAAGCTGAACATTTTACAAGTTTCTTCCCAACTTTCTTACCCTTTTAGTTGACATTGGCTACTTTCTAAACTTTTCCTCCAAAATTTTCTTGCTGATTTTTGTTCATTTTAGTAACTATTCACTATTTTATGCTACTTTTTGGGTATTTCCAGGTTTTATCCCGATTACATTGCACTTTTTGTTGTTTTTTTTGGCGATTTTTACAACCTCAAACTAAATTTTATTTCTCCTCTTTGCTGTTTTTGCCTCTTTTCTCCACTTGTATAGTTTCTTTTGTAAAGGTAGTTTTTAACAGTTTGTCTCTGGTGTAGAACAGAAAACATCTGCTGCAGAAACTGTAGCTGACATTTAGACACATTTCAGGTCAATCTAGTTTGCGACTAATTATCCAAAGTGTTAGTTAATGTTGAAAAATGCATTAACTAACGTTCATTGTAAAGTGTTACCGTTATATTTTTCTAAAATGAAGAAGTGACCCCCCAGAAATCGAACTGTCTCTGAGGTCTGGACCCTGATGAACGGTTGATTTAAGCGTGGACCAACAGAAAAACTTGTGAATAATAAAAGCAGAACACCGCTCACACACAGCACATCAGCAAACAGGGAGTAAATGATGAATATATTTCATAGAAGGCGTTTTTGTTTTTTTTCGCCTCGTGTTTCGAGGGACGACACGTCTTCCCCTCTGCAGGAAACCCACCTCTGTTCCTCGACCTTTACTATCAAACACTATTCCTGTTCCCAAATCCTCCGAGTGCCAGGAACAACATGACTCTGCTGGGGCCTGTATGACTCAAATTATATCATTTGTCCAATTTGCTATTGTTTCATCCATGTCAGGATAATTTGCTTTGGGTTTCTCTGTAATGTCTTGGGTTTTGCCGGCGCCCCCTGAGACGTGTGCTATACCGTGAGTGGCCTAGATAGACTGTTTATCAAGAGCCCCCTTCTTCTGTCAAGTTGACTTTCCAACCATGATGCACAGACAAAATGTACAGCTCCATTTCAGCGCCGCTCTCAGGAGGACGGGAGCGACCACGGCGAGGATCTGTTTACCTGCAGCATTAATTGGGTCAGAGTTAAAAGTGTGCGGCGGTGGCGGCGGCGGTGGAGAGGAGACGGTCTCACAGAGGATAAAGACGAGGCAGTCATCATTACTCAACACCTACTGTATAATGACAGCTTCATCTCTCCCTCAGTAGCCATCCCACTCCTAATTAATCTCATCATCGCTGCTAACAGTCGGACAGTCAGCGGCTAAACACAGCAGACATATGTTAGCAGCAGCAGCAGCTCCAGAAAAAAAGCATTTTTCTAACAAAGAGCAAGTCTAAGACGCTGTTAAAGTCCCAGTTTTCTGCAGAAACATCAGCTGCTTTTCTCCACTAAACCTGTTTTTGCACACAGGGATCCTGATTCATCTGTGGGGTTAAATTGATTCATCAAAGAACAGAGTATTTTTTTATACGTGTC
This sequence comes from Thalassoma bifasciatum, assembly GCA_008086565.1. Lineage (NCBI taxonomy): Eukaryota > Metazoa > Chordata > Actinopteri > Labriformes > Labridae > Thalassoma > Thalassoma bifasciatum. The sequence goes on from RPOG01004258.1 coordinate 32,966, forward strand.
ACATTTTGACACATGGTGGCAGCGCTCTCATTAATCAAACGGTGAACTCCTGGTTTTTTCCGGCCTCCTGGGTTCAGCAGTTACAGACCAAACGTAGTGGACTGGCTGACAGCTCCGTCTGCCTCCTCAGACTCCACGATCGGGGACAAATCAGTCGTCTTTACCATTAATAATGTCAAAGTGTTGGAGCGTCATCCTCGGCAGGCGGGGTGTCATGCTTCTCACATTAATTGCTCGCTCGCCAAATGTATCTTTGCACATTATCTTGTTCTATCTTTTGATTGCATGTGCTTAATCCTTATCATAATTGGAGCTGCACACTGCCACTGGGCCAGTCATGTCTCATACCAAATTAGGCTTAAAATTGTTTACCCAAGCTCTGACGCTGGCCATGAATTTAATATTACAGAAACCAATTATCTAGCTACATAAAAGATTAAGAATTCAAGAAATAAAGGAGATACAGTGACATGTTGTGCTGGCAGTCCAAACAGACCGCTCTGAAGTGGCACGTGAGCGTTTCCTCAGGCTGAGAAACTGCTCCATGGTCATCCTGTCACAGATTTACTGAGGCTGGGAGCTCTCCAGAAGTTTCTTTATCTCACAGCATTAAAGAAATAATGATATGGAGGAATGAAGATGCTGAAAAGGAGCCTGAAATCTGCAGCTCTGCAGCCCAGCAGCTCTGCAGCCCAGCAGCTCTGCAGCTCTGCAGCCCTGCAGCTCTGCAGCTCTGCAGCTCTGCAGCTCTGCAGCCCTGCAGCCCTGCAGCTCTGCAGCTCTGCAGCTCTGCAGCCCAGCAGCTCTGCAGCCCAGCAGCCCAGCAGCCCTGCAGATCTGCAGCTCTGCAGCCCTGCAGCTCTGCAGCCCAGCAGCTCTGCAGCCCAGCAGCTTTGCAGCTCTGCAGCCCTGCAGCTCTGCAGCCCTGCAGCTCTGCAGCCCAGCAGCTTTGCAGCTCTGCAGCCCTGCAGCTCTGCAGCTCTGCAGCTCTGCAGCTCTGCAGCTCTGCAGCTCTACAGCCCTGCAGCTCTGCAGCTCTGCAGCTCTGCAGCTCTGCAGCCCAGCAGCTCTGCAGCTCTGCAGCTTGTGGTGAAAGTGTTGTTTTCACACCAGAGGAGAAATGTTATCAGGCTGTAAAAGCAGTGAGAGGTTGAGACAGCTCCTGGAGTCATTAGCAAAGCTCAGAGGTGATGCATTAATTTAATAGAAGATCCTTTGTTTCATCTCTACATGTTCGTTTTTACACATATGGCAAATGTAAGGTGCTGATCCAATTATGCAGAAAGACACGATGTTCATTTCAGAGTCAGAGCTATAAAAAACTCTTTACAGCAACAATTTAAAGCTTCATAATATTTAGATTACAAATTCACATCTTTGACAAGACAGATTTTACTACAAATACAACAAACTGACTTGCTTATATTTCAGTTTTTGCGGTGTAAAAAACTCAAGTCAAAAATTGAGCAATCTACAGTTGTTTCAGAGTCCATGCTCCATTGACTGTGATGTAATGAGTGATCAAGCAGCCCTGTTCCAAGATAACCACCATGTGACAACGTTACTTCTCATTGGATTACAGCGCACGAGGCATCTGGCCTTCTTATATGTCTATGACCTGACTCACCAGACAAACAGTTACATACACATATCAGCCAGAGAGATGTTTCACTCGTCCACCTGGGAAAGAGACATTTAAAAATGCTTTCAAAGGCGGGACCTTAAAAAAATATAGCAGCTGGTGATTGGACGAGAGTTCTGCTCGACTCACTCATCATAGACCAATCACCATCCACGATGACGTAGCAGAAGTGCATCGCTGTTAAGAGGCAATAGACGACAAGAAATCATCAATTCTGCTTGAGTATATAAACTTATGAGCACAACTGTACATGGACTCCTGTTATAAAAGTTTAACTACGTCACTGAAGTAATGTTTGACGTCAGGTTTTAAAAATGACCCAGAGACTTTAACTGAGGTTCAACATTTAGTTTCTGTCTCTTAAAAGTCTTTGTGGTTGTGTCTCTGAGCTGATCTGCTGCTGTCAGGCTCTTTGTTGGGGAATAAAGCAGGTCGCCCCACACCAGGCACGCACGCATCACTGGGCGCCAATGGGAGCTTTGTTATGTAAATGAATATTAATGAACTGGTCTGACACTGGTGCTGCTGTGATCCACATCCTCCTTTAGACCCCGAAACACTTTCACAACCGGAAACAAGCCAAAGAACAACACTCGCTGAAATCCTCCGAGATTTCTTTAGAAACAAGAACTTTAGGAAATAAAATCAGCGTCCCAATTATTCTGAGACAGATACACAGTCTTTTTATTCTCAGGAGGAAACTGGGACACATTTATCAAAAGTTTATTAAGAGAATTTAAGTGTAAAAACTCTGAATAAATTCTAATCAGTCAGATTATTAAATACAACTGTTTGGAGGCTGCAAGTGTCAGCGCTCTCAGAATAGTTCTGTAAAATAGTTTGGTCATGCTAAATCCTGAAGTAATTAAAAGAGTCGGACACACACATAATGGTTTGTTCCAAACACGTCTGTCATATCTGCTTCACTCAGGAGACTGAATTCATGTGAATGGCTGAGGACAGGTAAATAAAACCTTTGATTTCATTTCAGCCCGAGCGTTTCTTAACAAAAGAGACATGCTTAAAGAAAGGAAGTGCATATCAAAATGGAAATTTGCCCGCCTCTTTAATTGGATGGCCACTTCACTTAACTTATCTCTGCAGCCAAACTCATTCACTGGAAGTGAGCATTTCCAATTAGAGGAAATAACAATTTCTGCTGTTTCAAAGGCAGGACGCAGTGTTGAGTGTTAAGTTATAATGGCGTGTAGCAGCGTTGTCCTCTTGTAACCTCACACACACACACACACACACACACACACACACATTTATGAGACACATTCATCGTTCAGAATCACACGTAGCTGTAAAAAATCTGCTCAATAACATAAAAACATGCACTTATTTATAGCTGAGGGGAGCGGCTCTGGCTGCCTCAGCTTAGATCATCTCTAAGTAAGTCGCTCTGACATGCATCATGACGAACGGCGTTTTAAATGGCACGCCGTTACAATCCCAACAATATTGCGAGCTGGGTTAAGAACAAATGATTTCATCCAGGACGGCCTCAGAATAATGGCAGCGGCTCCACCATTATTGCCCATTTTTTCCTGGAAGCTATAGACACTGACATTAATCCCAACTGTCTGTAAAATTGAAGCAATAAAACGCCGGAGCGGTGGCATCAAACTCAGGCCGTGCTCCTCAAAAATATAGATCCACGGACAGAAAAACACAGATACTTGATTGTTTCAGTAAAGATTCCTGGACTCTGTGCATCCCTTTGTTGTACATGAGAGAGACATTACACCAATGCTGGAATATGACCTCATTTGCTGCAAAGAGGAAATTTAATTAACAGAGCAAACAGCGTCTGCCAATATGCCTCCGTGGAGACTGCAGAGGATAAGACATACCTTTCACAAGAACCTGCAATACCGCCTTAAGACTGGACCAATGGTTGGACTTATGGCTCAAACCCCCTGTGAGGCTTTTAATTCTCAGCTCTGAAACAACTTTNAAAAATATAGATCCACGGACAGAAAAACACAGATACTTGATTGTTTCAGTAAAGATTCCTGGACTCTGTGCATCCCTTTGTTGTACATGAGAGAGACATTACACCAATGCTGGAATATGACCTCATTTGCTGCAAAGAGGAAATTTAATTAACAGAGCAAACAGCGTCTGCCAATATGCCTCCGTGGAGACTGCAGAGGATAAGACATACCTTTCACAAGAACCTGCAATACCGCCTTAAGACTGGACCAATGGTTGGACTTATGGCTCAAACCCCCTGTGAGGCTTTTAATTCTCAGCTCTGAAACAACTTTGATCCAGATCATTGAAAAGGACGAGTGGACGAGTGGAGAAAACGGCAGAAACAGAGACAGAAAAGTGAAAAATCATCCTGAATATGCTCAGTTTTTTTTTGTTCTAACTTGTAAAACTGCTCACTTGACTTCAGCGTTGTTGTTCTTCTGCTGCTGCTGTTGTGCCAAAATTAACTGAAACCCTCAGAGGAGCTGTGTGTGTGTGTGTGTGTGTGTGTGTGTGTGTGTGTGTGTGTGTGTGTGTGTGTGTGTTTTAATGCATTGTAGTTCATCTCGTGGCCAAACTTCCTTTAATAATAATTAAAGCTTTACTCACTCTCTCCACAGAGCTGCTCATGCACAAACGCCTGAATTCTGACTTTTAAACAGAACTATCTCTGTTCAGATTAAATTCATCTTTTATAAAATACGTTCAAATATTAAACCCCATGAATCCTGACATTGTTATTTTGGAATATGCTCGTGTCATTACAGAAGAAAACATCCATTGGTGGAATAACCTGCTCCTTCAGTAAATTCAGGTAGCAACTGCAGCAACTCCAGATCATAGACCTGCCCCCACAGGCTCGTACAGTAGGCACTTGGCATGAAAATGAAATGTAATGGAAAAATACTTCATTTATCCCAGAAGGAAACATTTCAACGTCATGATGGGAAGCATTAAACTTTCAGAGCTGATGGATCCGTCTGATTCATTTTCTAGAATCTTGTAGATCCGTCTTGCCAAGCTCCATAGACAAACGATTTCAGCCGGTCCAATTTTGGCCGGCCCAATCAGAAAAGAGAGGCAGGAGCTGCTGTCGTGAATGTCTGAAAACAATCGTCTCTGTGGATGCGACGATATTTGCAGTTTTATTAGAAATAGACTCAATTCTCAGTTTTCATGTTGTATCGAAAAAATCTTCAATAAAGAATATTAAGAACAAAAATTGCTCAACTGATAATGAGTTTATTATTCAATAACTGATCAATTCATGGTCGACCAATCAGAGGTTTGGGGTTCAAATCCCATCAGTGTTTTCATTTTCAGGATTCTTGGTTTGTAGAAATCAAAACCTTGACTTGGATTGGAGAAGGACCCACACGCACGACTTTCAGAATCAAAAATCTCTTTAATAAAAAGCAAAAGAATCAACAAAAGATCAGAGCAGATCTGGCAGAACAGAAAATCACGAGAGATGTTACTACAAAATAAAACCAGACATGACAAACGGGAAGATCAAGACTGAGGTAAAAGGTAAAAACTTTTCATAATCGACCAAACATGACAAACCTTAAGTTACATCACACGTGAATAATACGTTTTCTCAACAAAAAAGGATTAGTTGGTTCAAACTCCAGATTTTTAGAACTCGGAAATCCAGTGCAGACCATGCATTGAAATTTAGAGTTGACACAACTTTTTTGTATTAACAGTTTAGGAGAAGAGAAACTGAACCAATCACAGCAGCATGAATCACCTGAGGCGTCCAATCAGGTTCCAGAGTTTCCCCTTAAGCTCCGCCCCCACTTTATCCCACCTGTGACTGTTTTTTCAGGAAGTTTTCCTCTCTAGATTAAAAACACAGAATGTTTATTAGAAATGAGCCAAATAATTGAAGCAGAAATCATCTTTTTAGTGAAAATGGTTGAAATGTTTAGTAATTCTCTGGGTGAATCAGAAGTTCTGCCAAACGTGTTTGTCTCTAATTATTTTCTGTTTATTACAGGCACATTAAAGAAGAGTATTTCCCTAATTGAAATTAAAGATTGTATCTGGGAAAAAGCCAGTCTGAGTGGAGTGGGGTGAAAGGTGGGGATAATATTAGGGCCCCACAGCTGGGGAGGGACCATAAAAATCCTGGTATGGTGTATGAATTAATTAAGCCGGGCCCAGAGCAATATTCTTTCAGGGATCCCTGAATTCCTGGCTGTGGTCCTGCATGATGTATTCCTCTTTAATGAATAAAGGGAATAGTTATATTTTCGTAAACCGGCTTAGAAGTTATTGCTCAGAGTTCTCATAGCAGAGTTCAGTCAAATCCTCGCGCAGGGTTTTTGATGCAACGCCGTATTAAAACGTAATTCATTAAAAGAAGATAGATTTAATTGAATGAGACTGTCCTGATTTGAAAAGTAATTGATATTGCTTGCAGGAATGGAGCGTTGCTGTCGTGTAAAAGGCCGAATTAAACTTGTTTTATTGTTGCGTCTTCTTCTTCTTCTGCTGCTGCACGTTTACAGGGACGAATGAAGCTGAATTAACCTAAAACAGGTTCACAGACGCTCAAACCTTCACTGTTTCTTTGTTCTTTAAATAAAAACGAGCATAAATTATGATCCAAAACCTTCTTCAACAGGAAAATAAACCATCTGTGTTCTTTGACTCCAACACTGTAAAACATTTGTTATTCTAGAATATTATTTTCTGTAAATACGACCAAAGATTACTGAAGTTGTTATGATAAAGCTTCATTATAACTTGGCATCGTCTGAACTACAAAAAAATTGTGGGAAGGATTTTGGGTGTTGTTTTTTTTTAAATGAAATGTTGTTCATGTGATTTACTGTTTGATTGAATCAAATTTTGTATCTAAAATGAGCATTTTTTTTGTTCTTCAAAGCAGTTTTCATCATTAAATACCTGTTTTGGTGTTTTTTTAATAAACTTTTCTTGTCAACATCATTCTTAGCTGAATGTTAAAGACAAAATTTCATATCTGGATATTGATATGATACGATCGTGGGTTTGGTTAAAACTATTTTATGAAAATAAGTCAAAGCCAGACTGTAGGAACTGAATATTTAGTGCAGAGATCCTCAGTCCTGAAGTGAAATTTGACACTGAATTTCAAAAATGCGTCGATTTTATTTCAAGGAATTGATTTTTTTTAAACAAGTCGTAGTCAAAGTGCAGTATTTTCCGTAGGTGTGACCTGAATGACTCCTCGATCTGTTTTTATTCTTCATTTTGATTATGAAATCATCTAAATAATGGAGGATAACTTGATTTTTTTTGCTGTGAAATGACCAGGTTCATTATTTCGACAAAGATGTTAAGTTAACTACTGGATAACCGTTAGATAAATTAGAAAAAAAACAAATATAATTAGAATCTGAAAAGTTTAGAGGTAAAATGGGTGAATTAGTTGAAACAACTACCTGAAAAAGTGAAGTTACCAAACTAAGACAAAGGTTAATCAACATTTATTTTTTTGACCTGACATGAAACTTTAATGTTGTTCTTTGACATCATCTTCATACGCTGAAGGGTCAACGACAAAAAGAGGGTCTAAAAACTTAATTTTAAAAAGTTCTTTGAAAATGGATAAAAACATATTTCTGAGAGAAGAATTATGTTTTCTAACAGATTTCAGTAGTTGACCAACATTTCAAAGTTTTTAGGTTCATTATTTTTTAGTATTTTTAATTTGAGCACCCAAAAATGTCAGGTGGTGCAACCAAATATATGAAAATATATTTATATGTTCCTGTTATTTTTTCTGTGTGAAATTATTGGCAAGTATCTCTCAAGTGTCTGTAGTGACTCATACATTTTCATTTTGTGTGTTTCATTTCTTTTATTTGTGAATANCCACCTGACATGGAAATTGTTCCAGTCACCAATGAAGTGAAAAAACCTTTTTTATCAGTATTTCAGAGAAATCTACAAACTTTTCCACTTGGTCACAAATGTCATTTGGGCTCCTCTGGCTGATGCAGTTTCCTGTTTCCTGTTTTATTCTCTTCACTTTAAAATAAAAGTCTAATGTTACGGTTGCACCACCCTGACATTTGACAAGGTGAAAATTACGGGACAAAAGTTTTTTACATTTCTCAACAGCTTTAAAATTCTTTTTATTTGCAAAGAATGTTTTATTTAAAAAAGGTTCAAGCATAAAATAATGCCACTGTATTTTTAATTTCCATTTACAATAACTGACATTCAATTTTTAGAGTTTAATTACTGTGGATACTTGTCAGGACGGTTGCACCACCTGACATTTTGGGGGTTTGAGGAACCAAAACACAAAAAAACATGTTATATTTTAATAGTTTAAAGATGTGTTCAAATAACACAGGTTTCATAGAATAAAGAAATACATGTGATGAAATACTCAATTCATGATGGAAGGAAACTACACTCAGACACAAAAAAAGGGGACGTCACCTCATTGACCCTGAAACAAAAAGTCAGCTTTAAGGTTTTAAGTGAAGAGATTTGACTCTGTGTGTCTGATTAAACCGGTTGTTTGTGTTGGATTTCCTGTTGTAACGCAGCTTTTCTGTGACTCTGACAGCGAGTACACACAGAAGATTAAAGCGGGGAGAGGAAGTCTCTATTAAATTTGCATTAACACATTGTGTAAATCTGCTGATGATTGCCTCGCTGAGACCCTGCGGTTCACGTTCCAGCCGCCGCCTCTGTTCGCCGGCCAGATGGCCACTTCAGAATGAGATTGACACAGTGTTTTAAACTGATTTCATGCTAAGTCTCAGGAGAGGCAGACAGACCATCCGCTCTGTGGGGAATCGGGATTACAAAATAGCCAATTAAAAAGGAAAGTGGTGAAATCTTGGCCTGATAAGGTGGAGATTAAATCGGTTATAGTTTATTAGGCAAAATTACTTATTAGCAACTATTCCTCTCCAAACAGATTTCCATTACCAGCTGAAGTCCTTTTTATCTGCTCTCCTTTATCTGATGCCTGCACTCTGTAATTATGAATCCTCCAAACAGCAATTATGACACCAATTGGACGGCGTTTCCTCGCACATTTCATTTATTCTCCATGATGGCTTTGAAATACCGTTCATCTTAAAATCCTCCTCAGAGCGAGCAGCTGCACCTGACCTCATCCTTCAGATTCAGACCAGAATAAAAAAGACTCTCATTGATGTTTCATTGATCCTTACAGGAGGAAGAGCCCTGTCACTCTCTCTCCTGGTTTCCTGTTTCCATCACCACCACCCCCCCCCTCGGTGCTGTGTGTAATTACTGCCAGAGAGCGAGGGCTGAGCAGATGTGAGGGCTGAGGCTGAATCAGGAGACTCCAGCGGGTCCCTGCGTCCCCGGATAACTGTAGCTCGCTTCGCTTCAGAGGCATCTGTGCAGCACCTGTGGACAGAGCGCCGCCCCACCTGCTACCAAACATCAGCTGTCTGTTTTTCCAAGCAAAGCCCCAGCCCCCCCCACTTCAGCCGCTCCCCCCGGACGGGTCGGCTCCATGAGAAAGCCCGGTCTAAGCCTTTCTCACCTTCCTGAGCGGCGCTGAGCTCCTGGACCGGTCTGAGGTTGATCTGATACCTGAGACGTCCTCTGACCCCGACGCCGCTCTGCTGCCTCCTTAAACACCGTCAGCCTCCCTCCATACCTGAAGCTCTCAGCAGCTATTGGCTGACCACAAAAACACACAGGCAGTTTATTATCCTCTCCCTCTTCGCTCTAACCAAACACTGAGCTCATATCTGCTGCAGCCGGATCCTCGTCCTCCTCTCAGGGCCCGGAGTCGTCGCTGAATCAGATTGATATAGATTGAATTCTTACCCTGCCTTTTGTGAGCAACCATTTGTATTCATGAAATCAGAGTATTTACCTCTGAGATGAGCATCTACAATGTATCAGTACACACACTGGAGGCTGAAGTGTTGATAGCGTGCAGCAATAATACCTGATCGCATTTCCATCTCACCTTTCATCTGAGGATCCTAAAGCCGTCACTTTGTGAGCAGATAACCCGTCCTCCGCCCGCTCCTCGCTCACACCGCCGTAATTACACCGCCACCGACGGGAGGATTCATTAACTCTTTTGAAAATTACTCCACTGTGGTCCTGACAGGGAATTCAATACCTGTAAATGCTCTGATTTATTTTTGTCATCATGCACAGCAAAAAAAATGAAATCAAAGCAAATGTCGTATTTTTAGTTGAGAATGTCTTTCAGTCTTAATATGAGCCACATTCTCCTGAAATATCCAGAAAAATGTCTCATTTCAAGCTGTTGAAAGAGGAAAATGATCACTGTCAAAAAGACGCCTCCTTGATTGATCAAAAAATGTTTTCATACATAATTGTGCTGTCATAAATAGGTGTGGGTGTGGATGAGATTGTATTGACACTAATGCCCTCATCGATTCAGCTTCTTCTTTATCAATTCCTCCTCTGAATTTTCTGTGAACAAAAAGAAGCTTGACAGGTTTTCTGTGTCAATTTTATTGAGTTTAAAAGTGAATTAATGTGAAATTAGTCAATGGATGTAGAAATCTCTGGAAGTAAACTGATAAAAATCAGCAAAAATGTCACATCAGGTGATGTTCATGTGTTGTTTTGTTTTATTGACTGAAGTAGTTCCACATAACAATAATTTGAGTTTTTGGACCCTTGAGCTTGCTGTAGTTGTGCTGAAGTCACTTCTTGTTCGTATTTTCACATTTAGAGGTTTCAGTATTGTTCTCAAAGCGTAACTGTGATGTGTTTCAGTGATGTTTAAGTTGAAATTCTGCTTTAAAACCAAAGTTATATTCATGTTTTCTAACCACTAGCATATCAATGTAATTCCCCATAGACGTTAGCATGAAGCTAGCTCTGTTTTCTCTCTTGTCTGTGCTTCAGTAGCAGATGTGTAACATGTTGAATGTGTTTAATCTAATAATAATAATAATAATAATATATTTTATTTGTAGAGCGCTTTTCTGAATACTCAAAGACGCTTCACAGACATTAAAAACGTCAAATAAAACAATAATAAACAACAATAATAATAACTTTTAATAATGAGAACAAGACAAAACAAAACCATGGGACACATTTAAAAGCAGTTAGACATTAAAAACACTTTTAAAAAGATGTGTTTGAGGAGGGTTTTGAATGTGGATGGGTTTGGACCGGCTCGGATGTGTTGTGGTAAAGTGTTGCAGAGGGTGGGGGCAGCGACAGAGAAGGCTCTGTCCCCCCAGGTTAATCTGAGTCTCTTGTGAGAGAGTAATGAACATAAAACGTCGAATAGAAAATCCTGAATCAGAGTTTCCTCCAGAAACTGTGGCTCCATTGTAACATAAAGAATCGATGAGGGAACGTTAACACTTTGTCTTCTCTCAAGTCAATTAATTGTAGAAAATCTTGGCCTTCAAGGGCTTTAGTACAATTATACATTTGACTAACTAAGCATCTTATTCTGATGTTTTCTGACAGTAAAGTTAAAGTTTTGCATGTAAGTCTCTGACTTTTTGCTGCTGGTTTTTCTGCAGAAATCCTAAACTCGGGCTCGTCTCAGTTTCCTCTCACTCCATTGGAGCCCTGAGTAGAGATTTTTGGCAGGTCTTAAAAGTCACCGTGTTTGTGGTCCATCAGGCTGTTGGCAAAACCAGAACCAAAAAAATCTGCTTCAGCTGTTCCATCAATGCAACAAAACGGCTTAATGAAAAACTGGCATTGTTTCTCTCTGCCATCTTTGGCTCCAGCATATGTGACGCTGCTGCCGCTGGTGATTTTCATATGCATGTTCATATGTTACTGCGTACAGAGAAAATAAAAACGGGGGCTGGGGGGGCACTGGGGGAGGGAGGGGGGGCAGAGGCATCACAGGCAGCATTGTGATGAGGGATACTGGGAGACCCTATTTGATTTCATTAGACGGAAAAATTAGATGAAAGTCCTGATCTCAGAGGAGGCTCAGCACCGCCTCTGGCAAATTGAGAGACGTAATACTGTTTGATTTGCAACCAAAACCCAACAGCTGACTGCAAAATCATGCGGTTCACAAACAGGGCGTCTGGTTAGACAAATGATGTTACGCTTATTGATGAGGGGAAGAGAGAGGGAGAGGGATAATAGAAAAAAAAGAGGCATGGAGAAATATCAGAGACTCTACACTGCAAAAACTGGAATGTAATCAAGTGTTGATGTCTTATTTTTTTAGTAAAAAATATATTTTCAGTCTTGATATGAGCCACATTCAACTGACAAGCCCAGAAAAATGTCTGATTTCAAGATGTTTAAAGACGAAAATGTGGCTGACCTGCTTGTAATGAGTAAATAAATCTGTCAATAGTAAAAGAAAAACTTTCCAAATTTCAAATTTCTTGAAGTAGTAATAATGTTTTAACAGGACATAATTTTTTCATTACAAGCAACTGAGACAATTAAAAAAAAACAAAAAACAAAACTTAAAATAACTTTAAAAAAGACATTTTTCTAGATTGGGCTGGTAAATGTGGCTCATGTTTTTTCTTAAAATATATATATATATATATTTTTTAAACTATATATTAGACAAAAAGTCTCAACCAAAACCAGAGAGACAACAGAGCTAGCTTCATGCTAAAGTACATGGGGAATTACATTGATATGCTAGTGGTTAGCAGACATGGATATTACTTTGGTACAATTTCAACTTTATTCACAGAAACTTATCACAACTTCTTTTTGTGAACAAAACTGAAACCTCTGGTGTCAATCTATTGTTTGTCTTACTTTACCAAAAAGTGTCTTTTCAGTCTTGATATGAGCCACATTCAACTGACAAGTCCAGAAAAATGTCTGATTTCAAGATATTTAAAAACAAAAAAAGACGCCTGCATTGCCTGCAATGAGTAAAATAAATCCATCAATAGGATAAGAAAAATTTTCTCATCAAATTTCTTGAAATAGTTATTTTTTTAACACGACAGAAGTTTTTCCTTGTAACAAGCAATTGAGACATCTTTTTTTTTTTACTTTAAACTACTCAAAATAAGATATTTGTATAGATTGGGCTGGTAAATGTGGCTCATGTAAGGTCTTAAAAGATGCATTTAAAAAAAAAAAAAAAAAAGAATAAGACACAAAAGCTTATAACCACAACCATAGAGAAAACAGAGCTAGCTTCATGCTAAAGTACATGGGAAATTACATTGATATGCTAGTGGTTAGCAGACATAGATATAACTTTAGTTTAAAAACAGAATTTCAACTTTAATCACAGAAACACATCACAATTACTCTTTGTAAACAAAACTGAAACCTCTGGTGTAAATCAGTGGTTGTCTTACTTTACCAAAAAATGTCTTTTCAGTCTTGATATGAGCCACATTCAACTGACAAGTCCAGAAAAAATGAAAAAAATGATGTCAATAGGATAAGAAAAATAGAAATAGTAAAAAATCTTGAATACATGAGATTTTTTTCTTTCCCCATTGACAGAATTTATTCCTCGTTGCGAGCAATATCTTGAAATAAAACATTTTCCTGGACTTGTCAGGTGAATGTGGCTCATATTGAGTCTAAAAAGACAATTTTTTAAAACTAAAAGTATGACATAAACACTTAGATTTCAGATTTTTTTTTTGCAGTGTAAGGAGTTAAAATGATGTAAAAAATGACAAACTTTCTTTTTTTTAACATAAAACAGTTATTTTGGACTCAATTGTTTTTAAAAGTTAAGAGTCAAAGATGTTTTTTTTTTGTTCTTTAGTTGTTAAAACTAAAAATATGATTAAAAAGTTTTAAAAATAATGAGAGTCGTATTTAAAGTTCAGACTCAGTGGAGATGTTTGACTTAGGGTTTTAAGAAAAGTCTAAATTTGGCTGTTTATCTCAAAATCTTCTCTTTTTTTTTTTCAAATTTTTGCCTTTTATCTGTAAATGTTGTCCATATTTCTTATAGTTTCAACATAAATCTTAGAATTTTGACTTTTTATATCAAAATTTCCTCTTTTTATCTGTTGCCTTGTTTTCAAAATTTTGATGCTTAATCTAAAAAATGTGACTTTTTATCTCAGACATTTGCCTTTATCTTAAAATTTGGACCCTTAATGTGAAAGTTTAGACTTTTTCACATAAAATTTGGATTTTTCAAAATCTCAAAATATTGACTTTATGTCTCAGAATTTTGTCTTTATTTTTCAAAATTTCCACTTTTCAACTTAAAATATTTACCTTTATATCTAAAAGTGAAAAATAATTCTTACCTTCATTTTCATCCTTGTATTACAGTAAAAACTTTTGATGTTTTGATGGTTTGATGTGATTCTCTGCCGGACTTTGGGAAAACTTCACTAAAGCTTGATTTAAATAAAATTGTAAATATAATTGAGGTCACAATATCTGCCAGAAAAACTCGCAATTAGATCTTTTTCTAAAATCGTTCAGCCCTACTGAAGTCCATTCTGTCTTTTTGCATCATTACTGTTCACATTTACCGCCCCTCAACACACACACACACACACATGCTCACACACTCGTGCTCACACACACAGATTTGTTTTCAGGTGGCGTTCTGGTCTGAGTAGCTGTCAGGGTCTTCTTTATTCATCCGTGGCTGACAATCATACTTTATTGAGAATGGAAAAGTGAAGGCTAATTGATTTTACAGTGATACCGATGGAGAGACAATGAATGTGCCATCAATTCAATCCGCTATTTAATGGTTCCAATTTAGTCTGTAAATGCTCCCTAAACTAATTTCAGCGGGCGCAGCAATCTGAAAAGCTATCATATCTCTAATCTCCTCCTATATATTCATAAGGAAAAGGGAATTTAGCCAATTCCAAGGTGTGGAGATGATCTGTTAGTGCAGTGTAAATGTTTAGAACGCTGCGATTGAGTTCATTTATAAGGATATGAAAAGTTTTATTGGCAGGGTCAGTGGAGTGGAACTGTTGGATAATAGGCAGTTACCCAGAAGTGTTTGAAGCCCATGAAGCATAGAGATGTAGGGAATAAAATGCCGGGACATACCCTAATCGGAAGCTAAACTGAAATTCTGAAACGGCACGGCTGTTAGATTCCCACTGATAAAAGCTTCAGTGGCAGAGGCCATTGCTATTCAACCATCTATTTATTTTCCTCCGTGCAAGCTCTTCAATTTTGGCCAAAAGTGGGACGCACTCAGCCG
>RPOG01004259.1:0-47711 GCA_008086565.1 Thalassoma bifasciatum
CACACACACACACACACACATGGAGTTGTGGTGCTGTTATCAGTCACTCAGTCAGTGGTGACAGTCCACAGAAGCTGCTGACTAACCCGTTCATCTTCCTGTCCGCCCATCATCACACACACTCTGCATCACTTACTCGCCTCCGCACTCCATAGAGGTAATAATACATCGCTCATGTCAGGACACACACACACACCGTGTCTGCTCACTCCAGGACATACACACGGGATCAGGAGGACATTAGGTGTGTCACAGTGATGGGTGTGGTGAGAATGGTCTGAAGGATGATAAAAAGACAAATATCAAAAAGTTCAGCTCAACCATGACTTTTAGTTTCTCTATCTTTCCATTGGGACCATTAGTGCATGATGTCATTTGTAGACGCTCCCTGCAAACCAGAGTTATAACCATCTGTGCTCAGCAGTCAGTGCAGGTTGTTCAGGGTACAGGATGTTTTGTTTTGATAAAAATCAAGTCATACCTCACTTTCTTCCTCACTTTTTATGAACAGTTTGAAGAAGCACTGATATATGCATTTACATTAACATTATAAAATGAGTTTTCCAACCACACCCTCAAAGAAAACAAAAAATTCAAAGAAAAACAAAGACGAAAAATAAATTAGCCAGAGAGTTGGAAAAGAAAATCAAGTGTGTGTTACCAACATAAACACACACCCACACACACACACAAAAATCTATATGTATACTCACATACTGACCTTATACTAATACCTAATATTCATCCTAAAACATAATTTTATACACATTTGCGGTTTCAAAGTGAGCTAAGAAAGGTTGCCAAGCATCAGAAAATGTCTGAATTAACCCTTTTACAGCATATTAGATCTTTTTAAGTCGTACGAAGCACATGAGCTTTCTCCCACAGTCTCCATACACAGGTGGTATTGGCTCATTTCACTTCAGTAACATCATCTTTCTAGCTGTGAGAGCCAAGAGAGCTATTATGTTTGCTTGGAGTTAAATCAGGCTGGTGTCTCTTGTTGTCACTGCAAATAGAACCATAAAGGGACAGAGCTTTAACCAAGTGTTGCAGGTTTAAGACAAATAATTTAAAAAGTTTTTCAGTTTTTGACATGTCCAGAACGTGTCTCAGAGCAGGAGGTCCCTTCACTTAGAAAATCTTAAGAAAGTCTCTGAGAGTCAGCCTTAAAAAGGGGGTTTTGTGGGTTTTTTTAAGACTTAATACTGCTCTCCTGTAACATTTGCAAGATTTACAACTTCAAAATATCAACTTTTCTTAACCTGGTGTTTCAGAAAAACCTTATTTCAACCATCATCTGGAATTCTTAGTTATTTTAACCTGCTGTCTCTTTAAAACTTTAAGGACTCTCTATAAACCCTCTTCCCTCTGATTGGCCAGCTTTCTGAAGGCCAGTCTGTGGGGAGGTCTTAGTGTTTGGGGTGTTCAAAACGCCATCAACCAGTATGAACAGCTGCCAAACACATGGCCCGCAGGACAGATATGGCCCACAACTGCATTTCATACGGCCGCCACTTTTTGTCAAACTATCGTGAAATCGGGCCCCTTTGGATATCAGGAATATGAACATCACAATGCAAACCCCAAGTGGGAAAAAGAAAAACTGGCATGCTACCAATGTACTCAAAATGTCATTAAATTAAGATGTCTCCTTCAAAGGCTGGAGGATAGGTTGATGTTGGGCACAGAGCGTTTCAGGTGGAGTGGAAGAATGATTATTTCTGTGGAGTTTAAAGTAAATGCTTAACCTCACCAGAAATAATCTGTCTCATGTACAAAAAGAAAGTTGCCATTCTTAAGGAGAACAGGATTCTCCATCTAGACATGGAGCAGTATGGAAAGTACCAGGGAGATGAAAGGACACAACAAGCTACACAGCTAAAGAAAAAGCCGGGAACAAAACATGAAACAACAATGATAATTCAGAGAGCAAGAAAAGAGGCAAATCAAAGAACAGGTCCAGACATTGTGATGTCCATCTTCAACTACATTGAAGGTTTCAGCTGACACCTCCCTCAGAGCACATGTGGCAAGTTTTCTTACACAGAAATCCAGTAAATAACAAAAACAACGGACCACAGCTGTTTACATCACTTCCTACATTTAAGACACATCATCATGTTTTTATATTTACACTCTTGAGGAATACAGCCATGACATTTCTGTATTTAAAAAAATTGGAGTAAACTTTTCTATTTATTATTATGTTTTTTAATGGTTTATTGCACATTTTAGCACTTAACCTATTCAGCCTGTACATAAGTCTACGCTTCATTAAAGTTTGGGATAGATGGGTTGTATTTATACAAAACAAGAGTTGAATGAAACAGATGTCACTACAACATGTAAAAATGTAAAGATGTGCTCTGGCAGACTCGGTATAGAAAGTCATAAAGGTTTAACCTACTAATTATTCAAAACAACAATCGGCAGATTAATTCTAGCCAAGCTGCAAGGTAGCTCACTTCATTGTTGCCAGGTGTGTGGCTTCCCTGTGGAATTGGGCGTCTCTTTAGGTGCTGCCACTGGTAATATTATTATTATTATTATTATTATTATTATTATTATTATTATTATTATTATTATTATTATTATTATTATTGCCAATGGGCTCATTTTTTTTCCAAATGTTGTCATGCACACCTGGCAACCCTGGCAAGCTTAAAAGATGTGGCAGTAAAAATTTACTTCCAGCAGTTGCAAATATGCAGATTGGCCCACTTTAGTTTTATTCAGAAGAAAGATGAAAGAAAAATTGTTGCCAGATGTAAATTGTGTCCCAGTAAAATCTGTGTCTCACATTCTCAGTTGAATCAGATGTGCAGTATTTCATATACGGTTGTGCTCATAAGTTTACATACCCTGGCAGAATTTATGATTTCTTGGCCTTTCCACAGAGAATATGACTGATAACACAAAAAAACGTCTCTCACTTATGGTTAGTGGTTGGGTGAAGACATTGTTATTAACAATCATCTGTTTACTCTTTTGAAATCATAATGACAACCGAAAGTTTAAATACCCCAGTTCTTAATACCTTGTATTTCCCCTTTAACATGAATAACAGCTTGAAGTCTTTGTAGTCGTTGTAGATGAGGGTCTTTATTTTCTCAGGTGGTAAAGCTGCCAATTCTTCTTGGCAAAAAGCCTCCAGCTCCTGTAAATCCTTGAGCTGTTTTGCATGAACTGCAGGTTTGAGATCTCCTCAGAGCGTTTCAATGATGCTGAGGTCAGGAGACTGAGATGGCCACTCCAGAACCTTCGCTTTATTCTGCTGTGGCCAATGGCAGAAAAATATGTCAAGATTGTGTCTAAGTCTTTATGCTTTAAAAAGTCAAAGAAGAACAGGATTGTTTTAATGTATTAAATAAACAATATGTGGATTTCCTTGAAGGAGTATGTGTGTAAAAAGGCACTGTATCCATTTACCATTTGCATAGAGTACAAACCATGTATATAAAGAGAAATATGTCTGGAGATTAACTTTTCTAAGTAAAACAAACAAACCATCCAAAGTGAGAAACAAAGGTTGACCATTATTACTCTGCAATGAAATCAAACATGTATCTGATCAATTTATGCCATAAAAATGTAATTTCAGGCACAAGAATCTGAACAGTCTCCAGGAATGACTAAAGGGACCTTTTATATCATTATTTGAGACTCACGTTTTAATGACTGAGGTGATATATTTGCAGAGTTTGGAGTATTCAGGAACTTTGAGCTTCTCCAACAACAAAAAGTTGATAAATGTTTCCAAACAAAAACCTCTTGTTTTCCACTGCATGCATCAGCGTTCCTTTCTGCTACTTTCTGATCGCACCTACTCACTCGTGGCATCACGTTTTCACAGCTTTTGTCCAAAATAATAAAACAACACCCAAAATAAAAAGTAACCAGCAGAGGTGGGTGGGTGACTCTTCAAATTAGTCACATGCAGTCTGTCAAAACCTCTTCTCTCTTTGTGCTGTGTTGCTGTAAAAACGGAGGCAAAAGCAGCATATAAATGCAGTTATATTAAGACTTTCAAGTTACTCCTGTTGTGAACTATTGGAACCTTTTAATTTTACACCTTTGATTTAGAAAATGACTTGAAATATGAGTGCAGGTTTTGTGCTTGCTCTTTATCACTTGAACCAAACATTGAAACAAACAGCATGTTGTATGTTGACGAATGCAATAACATGACAATGCAACACCTGTGTCTGCTCCTGCATGCAGGGTGTGTGTTTTTATCCATGTGTGTCTTCAGGATCAGTGTATGAGCGGAGGAGAAAACAGATCCTGCAGCTCTTCGGGATTCTTTATTTCCATCACGTCTTCATTCTTCATTGAATGTTTTATTTTGCAGACATTACAGGAAGAAAAACTCTTAAAACAGACCCAAAAAGCTCCCTCAGCTGTGAAAATGA
Source organism: Thalassoma bifasciatum (assembly GCA_008086565.1). Classification (NCBI taxonomy): domain Eukaryota; kingdom Metazoa; phylum Chordata; class Actinopteri; order Labriformes; family Labridae; genus Thalassoma; species Thalassoma bifasciatum. The sequence goes on from RPOG01004259.1 coordinate 4,416, forward strand.
CACATAGATAATGAAGTGATGAGAAAAGAAATTCTTGCGAGCTGAAGCAAAATTTAAAAAAAAAAAAAAAATGGAATAATGCAAAATAATTTCATTATTTCCAAAGAAAGAGGAATAAGATATGCTTACTCTTGCACTAACTGAGGTTTTTTAGACTATGAAGTCATTTTTACTCTTCAGTGTTTCTCCATTTCTTCACGTCCTTGCAAACTCTTTTTAAACACTCAGACACCTCTCACTGCATACTAACTGTCCCTGCGTCTGACGCCCTCCCCCTCCTTTATTACCCTATTATCAAACTGACCTGAGATCAGTCGGTCAGCTCCCAGCGAGCCTTGACCTCATGCAAGGGATTCTGGGAGATAATTGGTTTAGTCCAGCAGGTCCATGCGATTGTGCTCTCTTGTGACTCCAGTTCAGGAATAAGACACAAAAATTGTCGGGTATAAAATTTACTTCAGCGTCTCTTTTTGTACAACTTGGTAGTCAAATTGTCTACGGAGTGAAATATCTAAAGGAAATAAATGTCGGAGTTTTTTTCGAAATATGATTCAAAAGTTTGTATACATGTTTTGTCCGACATTTCACCAAACCAGAGATGCACAAGAAACATTCTGTACTGTTTTCTTTATTTGACCTGATTTCAAAAGTTATTTTCACATAATTTTGGTTTTCTTTCATAGAATTGCTTGAAATGATATGGATGGTTACATGCTATGTTATTTGCATGTTAAATTAGATATGACTATTTTTAATTAAGGAACATCATGGAATAGAATAGAATAGAAATTTTTACTGATCCCGAATGCGTGTTGTTACAGCCATTGTCGGGGTTTGTGGAACAATACATACCAAATAATACCAATACCAAAAAATCATGTGTTTTCTAAAAATTTAAAGCATCTTGCTGCTATTAAAAAATGAAATCATTTCAAAACTATATTCTGCCTCCACTTTGACATGTACCTTTGTATGATAATACATCAACATATGTACCTCTGATGAGAACCCTAGTGAAAAAAAAAATCACAATTTCTGCTTTTTTGTACTCAAAAAAGAGATATACTTTTATGTAAATAAGGTCTATCATACCATTTGTTACAAAAGACATTGTTAAATATGCGGGAATACTTTGAAAATATCTCACTTAAAAGGCGAAACAGAAAAAAATGTGAGAAAGTTTTACTCCTTGTTCTTTATAAGCAGTCAGAACAGATGGTTCAGAGTAAATCTGAAGCCAATATAAGGGTAAATAACAATTACACATGAATTAATGTGTTTGGAAATTTGGGAAAAGCTTTTGATATTTGATATTTCATTGAACAGAGGGGGGCTTTTTACAGTCTTAAGAGTTTAAAGTTTATTACAAAAGCAAGAGAACCTCATCTGCACCTTTAAGGTTTTTTTGTTTGTTTGTTTTTTTGCTTCAGCATGAAGTGTCTGTGTTTTATGTTTGCATTAATTTATACTCTTTTATTTGTGCCTGAGCTTGCTCTACATTTTCTTTCACAAACGAACAACGTGATAGTACAACCCAGCATGGACACTGAGACGGTTGATTCTGATGAAAAGAAAAGCATTTAAAGTCCTTATTTGTTCCATTACCAGTGTCAAAGGAGCTTTTTTAACATCTTTACTGCTGTTTTTTGTATTCTCAGGGTGGTTACGCTGCCTACAGATATGCCCAGCCTACTGCTGCCACAGCTGCTGCATACAGTGACAGGTGAGGCCTCAACTCAAGCTGAGAGGAGATGTTCTGACTTATGTTTGTCTGGAGGTTCTTCTTGTTAGTTATTTTTATTTTATATTTTCAGAACAGTTCAAAGGTAAACACCCAAAGACTGTCCAGCTTCAATCAATCAATCAATCAATCAATCAATCTTCATCTATATAGCACCAAATTAAAGCAAACATTATCTCTTGACACTTTCCACAACATATGAACGGGTCTAGACCTGTTAACGTTGATAAGATTTTACTCTATAAACAAAGAGTCAACATCAAGACAAGATAAGAGACTGATCTCACCATGAACCCACCATGAGTACAGAGCTCTGCAGCATTTGACAAGTTACTGTGGAGAGAGGGTTATTTCCTTTAAACAGGCAGAAACCTGGACAGAACCAGACTCATGTTAGACCGCTGACTGTATATAGAATGGACAGCGTGCTTCCGTCTGTCACCGTTCTACATTTTGAAGCCAAAAATCCCCGTTTCTCTAGCCGCCATTGTGCAGCCAGAGTCTGCGCAGTAGAGAATTTCCGGTGGAGCCAAGTAAAAAAGAGAAATAAAAATATTTATTTCTTCTTCTTCAGAAGGTTTAGTCTCCTTTTGGCTCTTTCCCGAAGTTTCTTATATCCCCCGTAAAAACTACTCACGAACGGCAGCTGTCAACTATCGTAAAACGAAACTTATATCGCGGTTTTTAACGTCCAATAACTAATGAGAAACTAACTTCTCAGAAAAAAAACACCCGAACACCATGCAGCCAGATGACATCATCATACCACCTTAGCGTAAGGATGAGAGAAACGTTTCTACGCTGTATCATAATTTTTTAAAGTTTTCCCGGCTCATATCTGGAATACATGGGGAGGCGGGGCTTATGACCATAGACTGTATAAAACATGGACGTAGTCTCCGTGACGTCACCCGTCTGTTACTGCAGCTCTGTTTTGAGGCTAAACGGCGGGCGCGGCCATATTGGAAATGGGACGAGTGACGAGTGCCCAAACTCACAGCTATTGGGCACCCGTCAGTCACGTGATCTGAGCTGTGGCTCTGATTGGGTAGCTCTTAGTCCTAATATCTTCCAAACGGCTGAGTTAGAAAAAAATTCACCCCCCTCACAGTGGGAGCCGTTAGCAAAATTAGCGATCCAGACGGGAGACAGAGTTTGTACCAGGCTTTAAATACGCCGATTTCGGCTCTGAAAATGGCCTTTTTCCCGTCTGCTAACACAGTACTTCCGGTGCTTCTGGAGCCAGCCTCAAGCGGTCACTGGAGGAACAGCAGCTTTTTAGCACTTCCGTGTTGTCTCATTTTTTCAGACCGGAGGTTGCCGCTCGCTTATGACCTATACTGCAGCCAGACACCAGGGGGCGGGGCTTATGACCTATACTGCAGCCAGACACCAGGGGGCGGGGCTTATGACCTATACTGCAGCCAGACACCAGGGGGCGGGGCATCTGCTGGAGGCTTCAGTTTGAGCCGAACGTCATTACGTCCACTCATTATACAGTCTATGTGTTAGACAGACATCTGAGAGAGAGAGAGAGAAAGAGAGAGACACACACAAACAAACAAACAAAACAGATGCAAACAAACAGAGAAAAAAACTGGTAAGACTGTAAGGCTTTTTTCTTTTTGCCAGGTAGAATATATTTATACACACACACACACACACACACACACACACACACACACACACATATATATGTATAAATATATATATATATATATATATATATATATATATATATATATATACCAACCCATGGGCATACACTTGCATACTCATATATACGCATTAACATAATGTACACACACATAATCACTTTATATTGACTATTATCCACTGTGCCTGCTCAACAACATATTGTAGTGTATTTTTTTAAACAGGTGGATATTTGGACTTTGCTTGAGTTCCTCACCCAGATTGTTCCATAGCTTGACAGCAGAAATAGATATACAGAACCTTTTTAAGGTTATATGTATGTTGTTGATTTTGAAAGTATGTTCACCTCTTAACTTACAACCACCCTCCTGCTTTCTGAATAAATTTTGGATATTTTCTGGTAGTTGTCTGTTTTACATGATTGTTGTAGTTTGGTAAAACAATGTCAGTGAATTTCAGCAGTTTTGATTGTGAAAACGTGGATTTGTGTTTTCCAGGAAGTAGATCTTGTGAATAGTCCTCATTGCTCTTTTCTTTAGGATGATTAAGGACTGTAATAAAGTTTTGTATTTCTCCAGACTTCAGTACAGTTATATAAATACTATATATATTTTACAGCCAGGCAGAAAAGTTATGAAGACTGAAGTTAAAGAAAACAAAGAATGATAGATGAAAAACTGAAAGTCAGGGGAAGAAAAAACTCAAATACGCAAGACAGAATAAAGAAATGAAAGAAGAGAAAGAAAGAAGACAGGGGAAAGAACAGCCAATGCCATGAGAAGAAAGAAAAATATAAGACATAATAATAAATAGGAAAAAAAGCAAGTGAAGAAGGGAAAGAAAAAGGTAGATCATGGTGGGGAGAAACAAAGGAAAGAGTGTAGGAAAAGAAAGAAGAATAAAAAAAGAAAAAGTAAGAGAAAAGGACAGATATGAGTCAAAAATAATGGATGATAAAAAGAAAAAAAGAAGGTATAAAGAGCATAACAAAAGAAATGTTAAACAAAGAAAGAAAGTTGTGTTGAAAGAAAGAAAGACGAAAAGGCAGGAAAAAGAAAGAGCAAAATAAAGGTTAAACATCAGAAAGAACCAAAAGTTTAAAATGGTACAAACCTTGGAGACTTTTAAAAACTTGTTCAGAGCATTCTGGTGGGGGGATTTTGATTTTTCTGTGTGACTGACTGGTCAACACTGTCAGCAAAGGAGGAGACAGAAAACAGATAAAAGCAAAGTGACTGTTAAAACTTACAAATTATCTCAACCTTGTGGTTTCTTTTGTTTGTTGTTTATTTTTCTGCTCTGAAACAGTCAGTTAATGAAGCTCAAACAAACCTAACAAAGGAGCGTGTGTTGATGTGTCCTGTGGGTGGGTCAGGTGTGTGTTTGTTGACCTGCTGGTGGACCTGTGTGCATCTGTGCGGGGACACACAGGCAGCATGTGGGTCGTGTTCACACAGCGAGGGTCACAGACGGAAAGAGCAACAGCTGCTTTCATCAGACGACGAGAGCTTAATGAGACCAACAGGACAAACGCAGAGAGAGCAGACACTCATGCAGAAACAGGATGGGCTTTCATATGTCAACACACACACACACACACACACGCACACACACAGCACAGACTGTTTTATATCCAGAGCAGGAACTGATCAGGAACTGAACGACACAAGGAATGATCAAATTTTAGCTTCAAGATCATTGTTTAAATTCTTTTGATGTGTGTGGAAATTAATTTTTTAAGAGTTAAAATTATTCATCCTGAGAAAAAGATCAGTATTTTATAGGACACATTTCTTTGAAGCTCAAGAAATGTCATCAGCCAGCAAAACCAGCGTCTTTTGTCCTCATGTTATAGATTTGAAATGATATGAAAACAGTATTATATTTACAGAACTGTGAGCACTTTAAGACAGATTTTTCCTCTGCAAGTTCCTCGCTCTCCCAGAAAACTGTGAGCGCTCTGTAGAGCAGTTAAAAATGTTGTTTCCATGTTTATCTGCTCACCTCAGGGTCACTTTAAAAATGCATTTCTCTCAAATTGCATTTGAATTTGTGTCGAAGCTGCAGCTTACCGCACATTCTCCTGAACACACACACACAATGTCTCTGTCTCACACACTCTCGCACACTCCCCCTCACAGTGATGATGGGTTAGGGCTCTGCGCGGGGAGATAAGATAGGTCAAACGCGGTGCCGGGCTGAGTGTGGGTGTTGGGAGGGGGGCGCACGGTGAATAGCAATGTCCAAAACTAATCGGGATTAACTTCTAATCGCTTCAACCGCTGGGCCACTATGCAAATCAGCTCAATTATGGGCTCCGGCCCCGGCCCCCTGATTGGCTCTTATCACGAGCAGGCGAGGACATGCCAGGGGGAGGGGGCTGCTCACTCCGATGAACACTAAATCTGAAGCTGAACATTTTATTCCCTAAAATAGAAAATTCATTGTTATCTCCTCTTACATCCTCTTCTTATTTCGTCTTTCCCTGTCTTGGTTTTTTTCTCTCTTTCCTCTTCTTCCTGTAATTTCCTCAGACTGATTCAAAGAGTATTTATTCTCACTCCTCCAGATTACAGCGGTGAATAGGTCTGTACATTCAAGACAAATGCTTGGTACAGTCAGATATTTGATCTCTGAAACGTCTGTTCCACTCTTATATAAAGAAAGTACCCTGACTGCTTTCTAGTACGTTTAGTGAGCTTTAATACTATTTAGATCTTCAGATGATGAGCCGTCAATAGTCCTGCAAACCAAGAATAATACTGATTATATTTTCCAAAAAAGCTGCAAAATCGTGCTTAGAAATCGTACCCAGTTCTAAATAATAATGGTCATTAAAATAAAACAGCACTATTATAGTATTTTTAGCCTGTAAATACTAGTCTTGTCTATTTGCTGTTCCATAATGTTTATAGTTGTTGATAACACTCATCCTGCAAATTTTTTATTCTTACTATTTTACCTTTTATGCCTTACCACTGCCTTGTACAAGAGAGCACAGTATACCATAACAAATTCCTTGTATGTTCAAGCATACCTGGAGATTAAAGTGGATTCTGATTCTGTTAAGACGATCCCCCGTTGCCAAACCAGTGCATTTCAGTGCAAATACATATCTTTAACGACATAAGAAACTTTAATTCTTGAATTATCGAAGTGTTTCATCACAAACTACAGCCACCATCCAAACTTTTGTAGGATTTCTTTTCTGTCACTCTTTACTTTGAGTCATTTAGAAAAAATGTGTATGTTTTGGGTCAATAAGGTGCCTGCTAGACTTCCCAATTCCAGAAAAAAGTTAAGATCTCCCATTGAACATTATATTGATAAAGTATTGGTTTTGCTAAGATGTTATTGATATCAAAGCCCTTGGATTCCGCTCCTTTATCGATTGCCTTATCAATTCCTCGAGTAGGTTTTACAGGTTTTCTTTGTCAACAACATTTAATTGCGTTTATAAGTACATAGATATGAAATTGGTCACTGAATCTGGATATCTGTGGTCAATAAAATGAAATAGAAATACGTTACAATTACACATTGCGTAACGTCAATGTATTGTTTGTTAGTGACTGAAGTAGGCCACCTGGTGTCTTAAAGTATTAATGGCGATGCTTAATGTTTGGAAAATGTTACTTATGCCTGTCAGTACTTGAACATTTAGAGTTCTCACTGTTGTTCTCGTAGAGTAATTGTGACATGTTTTTTTGTGATGAAAGTTGAAATTCTGTTTTAAAACCGAAGCTATATTAATGTGTGCTAACCACTGGCATTTCAATGCAATTTCTTATACATGTAGCATCAAGCTAGTGCTCTGTTCATTGTACCATTTGTGGTACATTAGTAGATGTATCGCATGTTGAGTGTATTGAATATGAATCTCTTGTGAGAGAATTATGTTTCTTTGTGTGTTCAGTTTCACAGCTTCTTGAGTAAAACTCCAAGCAGAAAATCCTGAATCAGAGTTTTTTGAGAAACTACTCAACTCAACTCAACTCAACTTTATTTATAGAGCACTTAAAAAACAACCATAGATGAAAACAAAGTGCTGTACACATATGAAGAAACACTGAAACAAAGATAAAAAATCATATATAACACTTAAGTTATTGCTCCATTGTTTCATTGTTCCTAAAAACAAATTTAAGAACAATAAAAACAATAAGTAAAACGATAACTAAGAACAAACCATAAAACACTAAAACAGAGTCGAGTCTCATGGTGGGTTAAAAGCCAAGGAATAAAAGTGGGTTTTAAGACGAGTTTTAAAAACAGACAGTGAGGTGGATACTCTTATGTGGAGGGGGAGCTCGTTCCACAATTTAGGGGCAATGACAGAAAAAGCTAGGATTTATCTGCTAAGCTGAGCTAGCTGGGGCAGAATAGCGGACGTGAGGTCTGTCCGTGCTGACGAGATGTTAAGAATCGATAAGGGAGGGGCGCAGATGGCCTAGTGGATATGGCCGCGCACCATGAGGCTTGCCCTCGAGCGGGTGGCCCGGGTACGATTCCCGCCTGTGGCCTGTTTCCCGCATGTCACTCCCCACTCTCTCACCCCATTTCCTGCTCTATCCACTGTCCTCCCCTATCTGATTAAAGGCAGAAAAAAAGCCCAAAAAAAAAAAAAAAAAAAAAAAAAAAAAAAAAAAAAAAAAAAAAATATCTAAAAAAAAAAAAGAATCGATAAGGGAGTGGTTAAGAATTAAGGGGAATGATGTCGATGGGTTGAACCATTTCTTATTAATTTATAGCAGGAACCAGTTCCTGATACACATCTTTTATACTGATTGTATTAGGTTAATGTTATGATGTTGGTACAAATATTGGTCAAGCTGCCACACTTTTTATAAATCATAAAAGCAGACAATTGACATCCATACAGAAATGTCATATCATGGACAGTTTCAAAGTAGAGAGAATATTTTGTAATTACTGACAGGGCTGACATTTTTGACAATGTTAGTATTTCATAAACACATGGTGGACCATCGCTTGGTCACATGATTCAGTTAACAAGCTGACTGTGTGCTGTTTAACAGATGTTTTTGGAGATTCTGACAGGACTTTTTAACAATTGATATTTAACTGTGACGGAGTGGACATGTAAAGCTTGTCCACATCCAACTACACATGCACAATGTGCTCTTGTTGTCAAATAACTTGTTAGGGACAATAAAACCATGTGGAGGGAAAAATAATTTAGTATCAGTTAATCACTCGTTAAAGAGATTGCAGTTACAAGAGCAGTGTTTTACCACTTAAACTCAGAGTTTCAATATTCGGTTACTTTTCATGATGATTGAGTGATTTCGGGTAGGACATCAAAGGCACTTTAAAGTGATATGTTTTAACCCTTTGGTCTTTTTTCGTTTTTAATTTATTTCCTTTTTTTTCTTTATTACTTTTTTAAAGTGCAGTTAAAAACCCTTGAATTATGAGACATTATCCACATTGAGAGGGGAATGGCATTTATTCTTTTTTATTATATAATATGTTCCTGTTCCACAAAAATTAAACTTTCAAGTAGTCATTCTGTATTTATAAAATGCTAAATAACCAAGAAATATTCACAGGTTTATACATATGATGTTTCAATACTGTCATCACTAAACTCAACATTTCTAAATTTTTATTGACTAAAACTCTATTTCCCAGCACTACCTGGGAGTTTTTTTTTATCATTTTTTTGTTGTATTGTTGATGTTAACACAAAACCTCCTTTTTGCTAAAACTTTTCTATTTTGTTCTACATTGATTTTGCAAGCTTTGACTTGAAATGTCTTTTGCCCTGGAAGTTTGTCTCCATGTTAGAAATAAACCAAATAGGTGTCAGTTGATTCCAAAACCTTTGCAGAGCAGTTTGAAATCACTGCAGTCTTTGCATTTAGGTTTTAACAACCTTGAGAGGGCGAAAAAGCTTTGAATATGGACAACGTTTCCCCAATTTGTGGGATTTATTTTAATCTCTGATGGATTGTTGGACATGTTAGTGATACTTTTAGAGATATCACCCTGTAAATATTGTGTAACTCTATTTTGTCCATTTTAAGGTCTGTATACCATGGATACATGTTTACACAGATGAAGCTGAGTCATGCTGACGTTTTTGGATTGTAAACATTATGTGTGTTATTGTCTGTCAACAGTTACGGACGAGTATATGCTGCAGACCCCTACAACCACACACTCACTCCAGCAGCCACATACAGCGTTGGTGCCATGGTAAGACCTTCATGCCTCAAATGTTTTCTCTCTTTTTGATCATGCATCATACTGATTTTCATTTGCAGAGTAACGTCTTCATAACGCTCGTTCATGCTGAACTGTGTTTCTGCACGCCTGTTTCTTTGGGTATTTTGTCAGCAATTCAATCAGCCTTCATTTAATGGCATCATGAAAGCTTTGTATTTGTTTTTAACTTCAATATATGTTTGATGTCTGGATTTGTATGGTGTAGCTTTTGTACATGACACAAAACATTTCTGCATGTAGCATGAAAGTTAAAGAGGCTGTGAGCAATTTGAAAGTGATCACAAAAAAGTCTCATTTTTACATATTTGCCTAATCATAATATGCTATTTTAAATGGGATTATCAAAGTAGGTTATTTCTAAATGCTAATTCCTAGCATCTCGATCAGGACTAAACTGGTTGGATTAAACTATATTGATTGTTGCAGGCCAAAGTCTCTATGACAACACCACACAGGCTGACGCAGTTTAGCTGTGAAAAAAGAGATTTGAGTTTTTCTTAACTATAAACGATCTCTGTGATTTGTTTTGCGGTAAGAGAGGGAACAGGAGTATGACAGTCTGACAGAAAAAGGACAGGAGGCAGAAGAAAGCTAAACAGGAAAGAGATAGAGCTAAAGGTTAAAATACGGACTGAAGGCTAAAATAGACTCAGGGCTAAAACATGGACTAAAGGCTAAAGCACTGACTCAGGGCTAAAACATGGACTAAAGGCTAAAGCACTGACTCAGGGCTAAAACATGGGCTAAAGGCTAAAGCACTGACTCAGGGCTAAAACATGGACTAAAGGCTAAAGTGCCAACTCAGGGACTAAACATGGACTCAGGGCTAAAACACAGATTCAAGGCTGAAACATGGACTAAAGGCTAGAGCACAGACTCAGGGCTAAAACATGGACTAAAGGCTAAAGTGCCGACTCAAGGCTAAAACATGGACTCAGGGCTAAAACATGGACTAAAGACTAAAGCATGGACGCAGGGTTAAAACATGGACTAAAGGCTAAAGCACGGACTCAGGGCTAAAACATGGACTAAAGGCTAAAGCACTGATTCAGGGCTGAAACATGGACTCAGGGCTAAAACATGGACTAAAGACCCAAGTATGGACTCAGGGCTAAAACATGGACTAAAGGCTAAAGTATGGACACTGGGCTAAAACATGGACTCAAGACTAAAGCATGGACTCAGGGCTAAAACATGGACTCAAGACTAAAGCACGGACTCAGGGCAAAAACCTGGACTAAAGCCTAAAACACATATGGGCTAAAACGCGAACAAAACGCTAAAATAGGGGCTGAAAGGCTAAGGCCCATGATAGGCTGTTTTTGCTAATGTTTACTTTTATCTACATGCAGCAGTTATTCTGCAATGATCTGTTCAAACCTGAGAGTCTATCAATAAAATGAGGAGCCTTGCTACATTTGCTCTGCTTGATAGATGAGCACTGGCAGGACATAACCAGGATTCTCCAAGTTACATGGTACCAATATGCTACATGTAGCCGGCTACTTGACAGCACTACAAACTCACAAAGTCTTGTTGTTGTCATATTTCAAACAACAGGGCAACGTTACTATTGATTAATACATGTCCTCGTCATGTTGTATCTGGTAAAAATTTGTCTTGCATCAGGAAAAGTAGTGTGAAAAGTAAGAGCCAATCTTCATTCATTTGTCAAAACAAAAACCAAATTACAGCAGTTTGTGCAAGTCCTACAGCCAGAAGGGGGAGACGCAGTTCATTGCAACGGATTCTGCTCATAGCCACTTTTAGAAGAAGTGTATCACTGGGATAAAAACCAAATAACCTGATGCGTCACTTTTAATGTATAAAATGTAAAATTAGGCAGAATAATGAAACAAAATGCGTTAATGATTACATAACATGTCAAACGCTTCAAAAATCGAAACATCTGACCCATTAAAACAAACATATCGACCTCTTCCAAACATTTCTCCAAATCATTGACTTCCACAAAGACTCCAGGTCCTGCTCTACAGCCAGAATTTGGTGGTTTTTAAACCCAAATGTGAGATTTTCCTGAAAGTTACACATTCACTTCCATCCTTCCCGCGTAGATGAACCTAAGTTGTCGAAAAAAGAGACACAGAAAGACTTTGAATTTGACTATTTGAATTTCTTTATCAGCACTTCCTGGAATATACACTCACAGTGGGAGCTCAGAATTAAATTTAAGCAGCTACCCCCCCCCCTTCCATTCTTCAGCCTGTGCAGTGCTGACATCTCCTCACTTAAACTTAATTGAATTTGTCTGTGCTGCTAACGGCGCTCCAAATGACACATTAATCCAGCCTGTAAAAGGTGATGAATGTCTTCATGCCTTTGCAGCCCAGTCCATGTTAGTTATTATATTTCTAATTTGGTGGATACCGCCTCACCCTGCACCGCCTGGTAATGAAATAATTACTCATTTTGATAATTAAATCCCTGGTGTTGCTGCAAACGTGGGGGAGGAGAAGAGGAAGAAAGCTAAAGGCAGACTGGAGGGGAAGATTCTGGCTGCTTTCTACAAGATGTTGCCTTCAAAGGCAAACAGAAACTCACTGAGAGAAAAATCAACAAGACCTGTTATGGGAGTTTACAAAATACAGAGAGTTGCCTGTTTAATTTGGGGTTCTGAGTGAAGGTCAGATTTTAGTTCTTAATGAAAATCAGTCTTGTTGGAGTTTTGACCATCAGAATGAGGCCCCTCCCAGGACCCCCACCACCCCACCACCCCCTTGAGTGATAGCGGAGAGTCTACTCCATGTGACACGATTAGATCTGTCACATAACTTACACTGTAGTTAATGACCAATTACTCCAAAGTGATCTTGGTAAACTCTTTGAGAGGAGGAATTCTAGGAACAATCAATCCAAAATATATATATATATATATTTTTTTTTTTTTTTTTACCAGCAGACGAACCTTGTAATTGGAATCCAAACTGTCTTTTAAATCAATATCAGCATCAGTGACACCAATTTAATGTACATAACTCAGTTCAATCTGTTTTCTTTTAGTGTGTGGGATTTCTTTTATTTGTCTCAACTTTTAAGATGAGGAAGCTTCTGAAACTCTCCTAAGTATAGAAGCAAAAGCATATTTTTGGGATGGCTAAAGTCAAAAACATTTTGAGTCCTCAGTCTTTGTCATTTAGATTCTTGTTCTAACTTCTCCTTTTGTGATGTTAAACAAACTGAGTCTGTGCCCAATTAAAATGTAACACCTCCTCTGATTGGCTGATTAAATACTGGATAAAGTGTTTTAAAGCTTTTAGCTGTGAAGTGCATTTTCTTCTCATCATGCAGGAATAAATGTCCGTTTGAAGATGGGAAACATGTGTCTGACTTAATCCATCACACAAAAGTGAAGCCAAATTACCTCCTGTAATGGGCCCAGTGTAATTTCAGTCGGATTAACACGTTAACATGTATTTCAAAAGTCGAGTGTTTGCACAACAGATGCAATATTCTTTTCTTTTTGTTACATTTTTTAAGCTCTGGCTCTCAGATATGTGAAGTTAAAGAGCTGCAGTTTTAGGGCCTGATCTACTAAAGGTTTGCATGTTTAGAAACACGTGCAAACTTGACAGCCCAGAGTGAGAGAGTGAATCTTCCGTGCACGCATCAATATATTTGGACTGTCAAAAATAAAAACAGTGCAGACATCCTCTATCCAGCAATGCCATTCTGAGCTGCTGGATGAGCTGGAAGGGCTGATTTGGAGCCAGTCACAAAAAGGAGCCATGCCATATCTCTGGTGGAAAAACTCCTGCAACGCTGCATTTTCATGGGACTGGATCATTCCAGCACATCAGCACAGTTAGTGCCAGCATCTCCCAGAATACATTTTCTGGTTTGCTGGTCCAAGTGTTGAACACTATGTCACACAGGATGGGCAAGTACACTGCAAAAACTGAAATATAAGCAAGTCATTATGTCTTATTTGTAGCAAAATTTGTCTTACTAATCTTGATTTGAGCCACATTTACTAGACAAGGTCATAAAAATGTCTCATTTCAATTTTTTTAAAGACAAAAATGAGGCATCAATTGCTTGTAACAAGTAAAAAAAAATCTGCCAATGGGATAAGATAAAAGATGCTTGTTTTAAGACATCTTTCTAATTTCAAGAAACTTCCCGGCGAATTTGTCTTATCCCATTGGCTGATTTTTTGACTTCTTACAAGCAATTTACACCTCATTTTGTCTTAAAAAAACTTGAAATAAGACATTTTTATGACCTGGTCTGGTGAATGTGGCTCAAATTAAGAACAATAAGACAATTTTAACTACAAATAAGACATAATGACTCGCTTAGATTTCCATTTTTGCAGTGTACATCCAGTTGCCATACACTCAAGATGAAGTAAATGACTCAAGACACAGCTTTTTTCTTTTATTATGGGGAAAAAATATGAATGAGCTTAAACATTGTGGCATGTTTTGAAACAGACAAAACTGAACTTTGACAGCCAGCAGAGAACAGAAAAACCTTAGATATAAATACGAACTTGCTGAACAACAATCGTGCTTTTGACTGTGTTTTTTTTTTCCTCAACCAAGACCTCCAACTCCATAGCTTCAAACTTCACTTTTTAGGTTTACACCCACTCTACTCTCCCAAACTCTCCATGGAGACAGATGGTCACACCCAAATTCCTCATTTGGATAGTACCTGTTATCAACTACACACACTCTCATGGTAGATCACCTGTAACATGACCACTATTAGCATGTACAATTTTTTTACTTTACACAGGCTATTCAGAGCCCGTTATTTAGGATCTTAGTAGATCCTTTAGTGTTCATACGATTGTTCTCAGTGTTATTCTATTGCCCAACTGGTGCACACAGCCCTGCAGGAGCCTTGTTGTTGAACAGAGCCATCATCATCATCTAGTTTTACCCTTTTTATAGCATTGGACACCAAATGAAAACATTACACAATAGAAAACTTGATGATAAATTGATAAATAATAACGAAAAAATGACTGAAAACATTTGAGAAAAGTTGACTTGTACTGAAATAAATTTTGACCCATTTTTTGTTGTCACATAATCCAGCTCTATGTTCCTCCACTTTTGAGAAGCTGTCATATGGTTCATTTCTTTAGACAGTCTATGACAACAATGGATGAGTTCTGTTCTTACATATTTCTGTGTTCTGCTTCTAAGAATCTGCTTTTGTTAGAGTTCTGATCTTTTAGACATGATTGATCTGAACAATCAAGGCTTAAATGGTCCACACTCTGTTTACATCTGAAGTTAGATATTATATTCGAATTCAGGTTTTAGACACCCCTATATCCTTAAATACACTGTCTTTTTAACATGGTTTCTTTTTTTTTTTTTTTTTTTTTTTTTTTTTAGACTTTTTTTTTTTATTAATTACATAAACAGACAAGACAACATAAACACAAAATACACCCCACTCACCCTCACCTCCCACACAAAACTACACATGGTACAAAAAAATAAAGTATTCATATAGACCAGTTCAGTTTACATTTTCAAAATAAACCTTTGAGAACCTCACATCTCCTTTCATATGTTTTGGCATCAGTGTCGGTTTCGACCATATAACTTTCTAAGACTATATATCTCTGTACAAATCTTTTAAAGGAAATAATATTGAGTGATGATCTATCTATGGCCTTAAAAAGAAATCGTTTACCAAGAACAATAATTAGGTTAACTAAGTCATTACTGTCTACAAACTCTCTTAAGAATACAGAAACAAAATCTAATTTTAAGGACAAGCCAATTTCTAAACACATTTTCTCAACGTTGTTCCAAAACAAGGACACTATGTGACAAAACATGTGCAAGGTGGATTCAGACTCCTGATAACAAAAACGACAATCATCTGTCTCAGCCATATCCCATATCTTTAACATTTTCCTTGTGGGTAAAAAATTATATATGATTTTAATTTGAAAGAATCGGTTTTGTACATCCACTGTAGTGTTGTAAATTAATTTAAATATTTTTTCCCATGGTAATGGACAGTCAAAAATTTCTTCCCATTTTCCATATGTGTTATATGGGGCATGGTTTCTTTTATCTTCATCACTTCTTCCATGTGTTCATGATTTATTGGTTGTATTTTTTTACATAGAAGTCTGCATGTTCCCCCTGCATGAAGCCTGTGGCTGTGCTTGCTGCATGATGATCTCTCCAGTCATTGGTCAGTTCATCGACCCTGTTTACACTGGATTGATGGTAATGTAATGTTGAAACATTGGTTGTAGTAGCTGGTTTAAGACTGAGGAGGCTAATGTGATTGCGTGTGAATTTGTGTGTGTTTGTCCTTTTTCTCTGTGTCTGTGTGTGTGTGTGAATGTGTGTGTGTTCCAGAATGCGTTCACCCCACTGACAGATGCCAAAACTCGGAGTCATGCAGACGACGTGGGGCTGGTTCTGTCCTCTCTGCAGGCCAGTATATACCGAGGGGGCTACAGCCGCTTCGCTCCCTATTAGCAGCCCCCTCCTTCCCCCCCTCCACCACCTTTACTCAAGCTTCCAACGGGACGGACAGAAAGAGTGTGTGAGCGCGTGTGTGTGAGCGGNTGGTTTAAGACTGAGGAGGCTAATGTGATTGCGTGTGAATTTGTGTGTGTTTGTCCTTTTTCTCTGTGTCTGTGTGTGTGTGTGAATGTGTGTGTGTTCCAGAATGCGTTCACCCCACTGACAGATGCCAAAACTCGGAGTCATGCAGACGACGTGGGGCTGGTTCTGTCCTCTCTGCAGGCCAGTATATACCGAGGGGGCTACAGCCGCTTCGCTCCCTATTAGCAGCCCCCTCCTTCCCCCCCTCCACCACCTTTACTCAAGCTTCCAACGGGACGGACAGAAAGAGTGTGTGAGCGCGTGTGTGTGAGCGGTATCAGAGGAGAGGTGTTACTGTGGCCTGGGTTTTGCAATACATGTAGTTTGTGCATCAATTCAACGTCTCCTCAGAGAGAAGTACAAAAAAAAAAAGATTAAAATGACAGCTGATATTTTTCATCTTATACCTCAGATATTTTGTGCTGTGTATTTTGATATTGTGGGTTTTTGATTTCTAAAGATTTAAACCTAGATTATCAGCTGTAGAGGTTTTTCCATGGTACTAATAGAGAGCTGTTAGAGCAGTGATTAGAACACAAAGTGAATATTTATCAGATTGTTAGGGCTGTATAGAACCCTGTAAGATAGATCATAGTCACACTTTAGGGTTTTTATGTTTTGTAAGAGTGTTCAAGTGACTATGGTAGTCAAGTGTTGTCGTTTAACTTCTCTCAGCTTCCTTTGGCACTTCCTCTCTCAGTTTAAAATAATATTAAGGGTTTTTTTTAGGGAGGAAGTGAAGAAGCATTGATGTAGACAAAATGTTTTTGGGGGCAGTTTTGGGAGATTTCAGAAGCCAAGAGCAGCCATGAATACTATTAAGGTTAAAAGTTTCTCTCTGCAGGGAGAAGATATTGTTCACATGGTTATGTTTCTATAATATACAGGAGCCCTGAAAGGCAAATGAGTAAAACAAAAAAAAAAAACAGTGCTAATCAATTTTATGTGTGCTCTCCAAATTGTATCATTCCTTCTTAAAAATATAAGAGCACGGGGCGCAGATGGCCTAGTGGATATGGCCGCGCACCATGAGCCTTGCCCTCGAGCGGGTGGCCCGGGTCTGATTCCCGCCTGTGGCCTGTTTCCCGCATGTCATTCCCCACTCTCTACCCCCTTTCCAACTCTATCCACTGTCCTCCTCACCTATCTGATTAAAGGCAGAAAAAGCCCAAAAATATCTTTAAAAAAATATATATATAAGAGCAGGAAAAAGGAAAGCTCCAGTTGGCATCATCTTTCTAATATGTTCAAAACGTTTTATCATCAGACAAAATAAATGAAAATGTGCCAGGTTAAAAAAAAAAATGGGAAAGAAAACGTTGCTTTTTGGCCTTTTAAATTTAAGTTAAATGTCCTAGTTACTCCATCAAGTATAAATAGAAAGTAGAAATTAAAAGAGGGGAGAAGTTTTTCATTTTTACATGTTGTATCTTTTAATGTTTAAAAGTCATTCACATTTTATGGTTTCCAAACCTGCCAAGAATTTTCTTTTTGTTTTAATCATAGCTTATTCATTTTTATAAACGACTTGTCCACTTCTCCTAAAACCTATTTTAATTTGTTGTTTTCATTCTCTGTATAATTGGTGTTTAAAACCTTGCAAATAATCTTTTTTTTCTGATTTTTGTTGTTTTATATTGGCTTTAAGTGGCACAAGCATTTTACTTACCTATGTTTCAAACAATACTTCAAGTAAACATGTTTTCCATATTGTTTCAACTGCTTCATACATCCAAATGTAGAAAAAGCTTCTAGGTTGTAGAAAACAGTCTGTACCTACCTCTTGTTTAAGTTTTTTATTTTCACTTGCCTCCCAGGGCTTCCGTAGTTACCATGATGAATTAATTTATTGTAGCCAAAGTTAATATTAGCAAGGAATGAAATGCAACAAATTGTCCCTGCAATAACCACATCTCTGCTTTTTTTTATTTATAAACAAATGTATGATCTGTTCATGCCGACCACCGTTACATCAGTCATGGCTGCTCTGGGCTTCCATAGAATCTGTTTTGATTTCAGGAGGAGAGAGATGTGAGTTCTTCAGGCTGTAGATTTAATGAATAATGAGGTTTTATCTTTCATCACTTCAAGCCAAAGGTTCTGGTGGACGTATCTGGAGTGTTTATGTGTACAGTCAGAATTCTGCATACGGACATACGTCATGTGACAACAACGAAAAAAAAAATAAAAAAAAAATTGAAGGGCATCTAAACTGTTCAACCATTTCATGCTCACTTAAAAAAATTCAATGAAATAAATCAGATTTAATGCAAATCTTTGAATAAAAAAAATAATCAATATCAGAAAGCTGGAAGAGAAATTCAATGTTCCATTACAGAATCTGACGTACATGGTTACTATGGAAACATGTTTCTTGGCACTAATCCTCTTCCGTACTGAGCAGCGTTGGCCATGCAGGCGTAGATGTTTTTTATATAAACTTACAATGTGTTTATTGGTATAAATGATGATTTTTATATTACAGGAGAGATTTAAAATATATATCTATATCAGCAGCTGAAGCTGCTGCGTCTGTTATCTTTTTGTTAATTTTGTTTAAATTTGTTTTTTTAAATAATTAAAAATGTAAGGGGATGGGGGTAAAGTATAATAATAATCCAACAATGTATTATATTTGACTTGTGCAGTGAAGATGTTCTCTTATATAAAAATACACAATAATGTTCAAATGTTTTAGATCTAGACGAGTAGATGAGCTGTTAGGGCGAGCGGTCTCATTTTCTATGGAATCATATTCTGGTTTTTATTATCAAATCATGTAATCACTTTGTACATAATCTCAGTCATTAGCATCTTACTGTCAGCTGTACCATTTTGCACATGCAAACCTGTATTTTCCACACATTTACCTGAGACATATCAGTGCTCCAGATGTAACTTTGTTTTTTTTCTTTTATCAGTTCTTTGATTTCAAGTCATTCTTAATGTGACCTCCTTATTTTTCTGTTCTTATTTTCTAGAATTTAACCTTTACTCTTTGAGAATTAACTGTTTGAATATTACAATACTAAATGAGTATGAAAAATATCTGATTTGTGAACAGGCTAAACTATGCTGTAAATAGAAGATACTGGAATAAACCTGTAGTGTGTTTTAAAGGCGCTACATGGCAGCAGAAGCTCCGCCCACGCTGCCAGATTCTGTTTACAACTCCTCCCAAATTAGTGCTGGTGTCAAATATCTCCTTTTTTATTTATCACAGGTTAGATAGGACAAACTCTCAGATGCATCACGCTATTAAAAGGCAGAGTGAGAATCTGTGTGTGTGTGCGAGTGTGTGTGTACGTGTGTGTGATTTCACTGAATGTCTGATAAACACTTTATACGAGCTCTGCTTCCAGTAGGT
The DNA here is from genome assembly GCA_008086565.1 of Thalassoma bifasciatum. NCBI lineage: Eukaryota > Metazoa > Chordata > Actinopteri > Labriformes > Labridae > Thalassoma > Thalassoma bifasciatum. The sequence goes on from RPOG01004259.1 coordinate 24,043, forward strand.
GTCGTGGTTCAGAACGAGGCTTCCTACCCGCTCATTGTATGTGCATGTACTCTGGTTCTTCCACTACTCAATAACCATCAATAAAGTTTTCTTTTCTCAACTGGCATCACTGCTCTCCTCTTTAATATATGCCTTCAAAATAAAAGACAAGAGACTTTCTTTTCATGTGTTTTTAAACAGTTAAAAATACACTTTTAATTACAAAAATCTTACATACAGAAAATAAAAAGCAATAACAGAGGGGGAAATATTTCAAGTCATAAGAATTCACAGGAGTACTCTTTTTTTAAGCGTCTTTTCTACATGTCTCTTTTCCCTGTATATGGTCCATTTCTCCCATTTGTCCTCCAGCTGGGCTCTCTGCAGTCTGTGTGTCAGTCTCTCCATCAGATAAATCTCCTCAATAGTCTCCTCATTGTTCCATAGTTGGGGGAACAGCTTGGCTCCACTTCCTTGTTGGTGTCTTTTTACAAGCCACTGTCAAGATCTTGAACAAATACTTATCCTTTCCTCTTACATGTTCAGCTGAAAAGTTACATTAGTGCAGTAAAGTAGCATTCAATGATACATTCTCTCCCAAGATTTTATTTTAATTTCTATATTAATGCTTTCTTATTTCATTTTGAACATTTCCAGAATAGATGACGACACTGTTAAATGTAAATTGTTGTGTCAATGGCTGCCTTAAAATGCCGTGTCAGCTCTTGTCTTAGTTTAGTTGATTTAGATTTGGTAGTTTAACTTCTTCAGGTAGTTGTTTGACATAAGTAATTTATTTCAACTCAATTAAACTTTTTAGTAATGTTCACCTTTTGTTTTTGTTTTTTTTTAGCTTCTTTGAATTGCATTTGATAGCGGTGTTAACTCCTTCAGGTAACTGTTTGAGATAACTAATTTCTGTCGATTCAATAGATCTTGCGTAAGCATTTTTATCTGTGGAGCTCAGACAGCCTTTGCCGACTCATATCTGTTTTAAGTACAACAGGATTTCATGTCACTGTAATCCATCATCAATCCTCACTCATGGTGTAACTGTCAGGTTGAACTCACAAAGGCATTCTGATTACAACTTGAAAGCTGTAGCTTTACCAAACAGCTGGGAGGGGTTAAGGTGATTGTCAAATCAATATGCATTACTATATTTGGACATAGAATTTCAAGTTGAAATGTATTTCGTAGTTAAGACTATGCCAACTTATAATTAATTGTTACCACAACAAATTCAGTCATCTTTTGCAATATTAACATTGAATAATGTGCTAGAATTACAAATGTGCAAAATCGCATTTTACAGAGCATGTTTAATATTTTCCATCCACCGTTTTTTCAGCATGGAAGACACGGGCTTGAATGTTTACTCTTGGTGTAATGAAAATGTGGATCATGTTTTTCCTCCCTCCATTTTTGAGAATAAGTGGTAGTTTGGTGATTTTTACAGTATTTTGCATTTTGCTTTTTGCATATTTTCTTCCTATTTTCTCTCTATGTGTTCTGTTTAATGTTTAGAATTCACGAAGAGTGTGGGGTAAAATTTGGACATGAGTCTCATCATCTTTCCTTCACATGCTCTATTAATCATTTCAATCACAGTGTTCTCTTCCATGGAAGGAATTCTCTTGATTTCCCCACTATGATAATCTTTCACTTGTAAGTATGAAAGATTTGTCCAAGACCAAATTTGTCTCTCATCTCCTTAAAACTCCTGGGTCTCCTCTCCTTTTCCAAAATGTTTCAAGTTGTGATTAGTTTTGTTAGCCATTTTGTTCTGAGACTAGTATCATATGCCATCCATTTGAATGCATTAATTCCTTTCTGTTGTTTAAATCTTTTCATAATTTTGTACCATATTTCTAGTGGAAATCCTAATAAGGGGTATATGTCACTGCTCAGTTTATTGTAATGTTCTCTGTCCCCACACTATACAGGGCAGCCTATAGAATCTACTCAATATAATTGAGGTGACAATTTGCATTCAATTTGATTGTGTAAATTTGACCCAATTTTTTGAATAATTTAATCTAAATGTATCAACAAAAATATACTCAAATAATTTGGAAAAATTCTTCTTAACCTTGTGAAATAGATTTAACGACTAAATCCCTGTAACAAATGTGTAGGATTTACTCATGGTTGTAGCGTATTCAAAAATATCACATTTTACTTAGTGACCATGAGTGAGGAGGGCACGCAGTGGACATGAGAGCCTGCTCAAAATGGATGTATCGGAGCAGTTATGGGAAGATTTGTGCCAGGACAGTATGTCAACTACTATCAATGCCTGGTACAGACTGATTAATTATAATATTCTGCATCAAGTATACCTTACTCCAGAAAAAAATACATTCATTCAAATCTGATGTCTACCACTTTGTGGGGTTTTTTTGTTTTTTTTTTTGTTTTTTGTTTTTGTGTGTGTGTGTGTGTGGGGGGGGGGGGGGTCTTTCTTTTTCTTTTCTTTTGCTATGTTGTGTTATATATCTGTATATTGTTGGTATATTGATGTTGTTGACATTCTCTGAAAAACTGAAAATAAAATAATCCAAAAAAAAATGGATGTATCACACAGGTCACACAGGTCATCTTTGCCCTGACATAAACTGACGACGCTCCACAGCTTAGGCCAGTAGGATATCATTAAATAATGGTATCTTCTTATTTATTTACTTCTGCAGAAGAAGATGAAATTTCATACTAATATCACAAACAGTACGAAAAAGTCACACAAATGCTAGTTTACAAAAAAATTCATTTCTCATGAATATCCAGAGCACTGAAGAGTTTTGATTTCTGTGAGTATGCCACAAATTGTTGAGTAATATTATTTTAAAATATTGCTTAAAACAAGGGAAAACTGTGACTTTGAATTTTTATCTTGAGTAAAGTGCAATAACTAATCATTCTTACATTTATTTGTACCTGTGATTGAGTGCTACTGTGAAAAACATTCATTTTGCATGAAAAAACTGAAAGACCAAAGTGTAAAAGAAAGGCACTTTGTTTGTGTTGCCTTCTACATGTTATCTCAGCGACTCAACTGTGGTAGTGCAACAAAAAAAAAAAAAAAAAAAAAGGAAATATTTCTGAGGCTCAAGATCCATCACACACTTCTACCAAGTAGTAGAACTGGTTAAATCAGTTTGAGTTAAGTTAGGGACTCCTCCTATCACTGAAAATGTGCCAAAGCATTTGGTTTAGGAGGTAGTTAAAGGGTGAAGAGCAATATTTTCATGTTCCATCTTAAAAAATATATTTCAAGTTTTTCCCCAGGAGTGATTGGAGGAAAAAGAGANAAAAAAAAAAAAAAAAAAAAAAAGGAAATATTTCTGAGGCTCAAGATCCATCACACACTTCTACCAAGTAGTAGAACTGGTTAAATCAGTTTGAGTTAAGTTAGGGACTCCTCCTATCACTGAAAATGTGCCAAAGCATTTGGTTTAGGAGGTAGTTAAAGGGTGAAGAGCAATATTTTCATGTTCCATCTTAAAAAATATATTTCAAGTTTTTCCCCAGGAGTGATTGGAGGAAAAAGAGAAGCCTCAATAAAACGTTCATTCTCATTATTTCTGTTGTTAAACTAATATCTAACATCAATGTGTGATACAATATTGATCCACATTAAAACTGTGAACATGTTGAAAGAGTCTGGATGAAACTGGTAATATTAAAACACAGATTCCCTTTGAGCTCTGTTTTTGTTTCACCTGCATGTCAGATATTATATTTTAAAACACCTTTTCTGGCAGAGTTAAAATTCTTTTATGTAGATGAAGTTGGGGATGAATTGCAGAACAGGACTTTTCTTTGGTTTTAAAAGCCTGAGGTTGATATTAAAATTCATTGATTTATTTTGCTGCAGTCTCAGCACATTCATGCTCCACATTAATCCGTGTGAATCGTTACTTCAGCTGTTTTAAATGTGCTTTATAAATAAATGTAAATGCAGGTTTTTTGAGCTTTTTATTACCTGCAGTCTGACGGAGAGGAATTGGCCATTATTCATCAGCTGGCTGAGTGGAAGTGAAGCTCTGTGGGATCAGGTGAAATATGCATGTCATCAGTGTTTTCTAATTGAAGCAAAGAGAAGAATTACTCTGCAGCTCACTTTGATTGGTGTAATTAGAAAAATTTAGCTGGCGGGTTGTGCAGAAAGATAAGCTATATAAATGTTTAAATGTGATGAAGGGTTCACATTACAGAAGGTAATTATGTTGCGCTGCTGTAGAAGCAGGTGATCAATAATTAATGCAGAGCAGGTCACATGAGCAAGATATAATTCAGGCTGATTATTAATTCTGCAACTCAGGAGAAAAATGTGCAGAAAGAGAGTTCTTTTTCCTCTATTCCTTTACGATAAGAGGAAAAGTCAGTTGCTCAAGGATTTCACTTTATTAAAATACTCTGAAATGAACACACTGAACAAATAAAAGAAAGTGAGTTTTGATTGCAATCATTAAAATGGATTTAGGCCATTGAGAGGCAGAATTCTGAAATAGTCTAGTTTACAGCATTTTTAATTTGCATAAAAGTGTTTCACAAAGTCAGGTTTGAAGTTTGAAAATCACATAAAGAGTTATGCACACATTCCTAGGAGAGATGATATAGAAAGAGCAGATGATTGTAAACAAAGTGAGCCCAGATATACACAGTATTGGTGAAAAGGTGAAAGAGAGTTTTTAACATAATTCAAAACATTGAACATATGTTATTGACCTTCAACCTAAAACCTTTTAGGTTGAATTATTGGGTTCTAAAGGGGCTCGAATCATCTATCTCATAATAAATATGTAGAGAGAGAGAGATACCAGGAATGATCATCACACTTTTTGATTGAGTGTAACTTCATATTTCTTTGTGCTGGAGATCTCAAATTGTGACATGTGGTTCCCATATTTATCTGCTTTTTTATCTGTGGAGCTCAGACAGCCTTTGCCTACTCATATCTGTTTTAAGTACAACAGGATTTCATGTCAGTGTGATCCATCATCAATCCTCACTCATGGTGTAACTGTCAGGTTAAACTCACAAAGGCATTCTGATTACAACTTGAAAGCTGTAGCTTTACCAAACAGCTGGGAGGGGTTAAGGTGATTGTCAAATCTACATGCATTACTGTATTTGGACATAGAATTTCAAGTTGAAATGTATTTCGTAGTTGAGACTATGCCAACTTATAATTAAGTGTTATCACAACAAATTCAGTCATCTTTTGCAATATTAACATTGAATAATGTGCTAGAATTACAAATGTGCAAAATCACATTTTACAGAGCATGTTTAATATTTTTCCATCCACCGTTTTTCAGCATGGAAGACACGGGTTCAAATATTTACTCTTGGTGTAATGAAAATGTGGATCATGTTTTTCCTCCCTCCATTTTTGAGAATAAGTGGTAGTTTGGTGGTTTTTCACAGTATTTTGCATTTTGCTTTTTGCATATTTTCTTCCTATTTTGTCTCTATGTGTTCTGTTTAATGTTTAGAATTCACGAAGAGTGTGTGGTAAAATTTGGACACGAGTCTCATCATCTTTCCTTCACATGCTTTATTAATCATTTCAATCACAGTGTTCTCTTCCATGGAAGGAATTCTCTTGATTTCCCCATATTTATCTGCTTTAAATGAAATACACTTTAAATATGTTGTCACAACTTACCTTAGCATGGGACTGAGTTGTAAAACTGACTAAGAATGGATGTAAAAAATAAATTACAAAGCTTAAAAAAGACTCACACTCGTCAGTATATGGAAGATATTCAACAGTTTAAAGCAGGAACCATAAACTAGTAAGACTGAAAAAACAACGACAAAAAAACCCAACTCTAAGTATGAGTTAAACAATAAAATATGATAAAGTAATATATGTATGACACAATATTAATAAAATAAAGAATAACAAAGTACAAATCGGTGTGTTTGGTGTGTGTTTTGTGGCCTGAAACAAGTTAATGTGAAAGAAAACATTTGAAGACTTAGAGATCTATGGAACAACCAAACACTATTAAAAAGTGTGGTGCTAAGCTGAACGTTTTTCAGTCTAGCTTTCATGTAGGTTATTTTTTATTATTATTATTATTTAATCATCTTTTCTCTTAGTTGTTTTTATCTATTTATATCTACTACACTCTCATTGTTACCCATTTTAATTATGTATTTTGTCGTATTTATTGCACTTTACTTATCTTTCCCATTTACAATCTTATCTCTATTTTAAGACTTTTTCTTATCTTTTAATATCTTTAATCTGGTCTCTTCTGTAAAATTTTCCTCCCAGTATATGATTTTTGTCCTTCTGCTTTGCAGGTGTTTTATGAAGCAATGCTCAATCACGGTGAAGCACTTTGAACTGCATTTTATTTGTATGAAAGGTGCTATATGGATATAAATTCATCCATGGATTGATTAACAAGAACCAAAAGACATATGAACCGTTGAATTTTCTTTAGAACAATAAACTAACACTTTTGAACAGTGTGTTTTTAAAGTGAAGAAGTACTTGCTGAAGAACTATTAACTAATAATACTATTGTCTAAGGCTTAATCTATATGTTTCAATAGATAGGCAGTTCATGTAAATGGGTCAATGACAAAAAGAGGGTCTAAAAACGTATTTTTAAAAAGTTCTTTGAAAATGGATAAAAAACATATTTCTGAGTGATGAATTATGTTTTCTAACAGATTTCAGTAGTTGACCAACATTTCAAAGTTTTTAGGTTCATTATTTTTTAGTATTTTTAATTTGAGCACCCAAAAATGTCAGGTGGTGGTTGGTTTATATACTTTTATATAAATATACAAGGACAATAAAAAAGACACACTTTAATAACCGTTCATAGAGAGTTCACAGACATCACTGTCATACATTTTCATTTTGTGTGTTTCATTTCTTTTATTTGTGAATAAGATAAATAATTTGATGTTAAAATAACATTTCACATTATTACATTGGTTGTACCACCTGACATGGAAATTGTTCCAGTCACCAATGAAGTGAAAAAACCTTTTTTATCAGTATTTCAGAGAAATCTACAAACTTTTCCACTTGGTCACAAATGTCATTTGGGCTCCTCTGGCTGATGCAGTTTCCTGTTTCCTGTTTTATTCTCTTCACTTTAAAATAAAAGTCTAATGTNTCATTTCTTTTATTTGTGAATAAGATAAATAATTTGATGTTAAAATAACATTTCACATTATTACATTGGTTGTACCACCTGACATGGAAATTGTTCCAGTCACCAATGAAGTGAAAAAAGCTTTTTTATCAGTATTTCAGAGAAATCTACAAACTTTTCCACTTGGTCACAAATGTCATTTGGGCTCCTCTGGCTGATGCAGTTTCCTGTTTCCTGTTTTATTCTCTTCACTTTAAAATAAAAGTCTAATGTTACGGTTGCACCACCCTGACATTTGACAAGGTGAAAATTATGGGACAAAAGTTTTTTAAATTTCTCAGCAGCTTTAAAATTCTTTTTATTTGCAAAGAATGTTTTATTTAAAAAGGTTCAAGCATAAAATAATGCCACTGTGTTTTTAATTTCCATTTACAATAAATGACATTCAATTTTTAGAGTTTAATTACTGTGGATACTTGTCAGGACGGTTGCACCACCTGACATTTTGGGGGTTTGAGGAACCAAAACACAAAAAAACATGTTATATTTTTATAGTTTAAAGATATGTTCAAATAACACAGGTTTCATAGAATAAAGAAATAAATGTGATGAAATACTCAATTCATGATGGAAGGAATATTGCACTCGGACACAAAAAAGGGGACGTCACGTCATTGACCCAAATACCATGCCTGGTAGCCTGTAAAAAGCTAATTGTTTTTAGCTTATAGCTTGAAAACTAGCACTAGCGAAACACATCAAATCAAACAAGAGAAACTGCCACTTGAGTTTCTGTAAGTGAAACAATTGTGTCTAAAACTAAATGGACACTATGTGGAAATACACTGACTGGCCAAAAAAAAAAAAAAAACATCATTTTCTTTTATTTTTACTTTGGAAGTGGCCAGAACATTGTCAAATTGCTCGACATTGAACCAAAATTTGACAATAAACACTTTGAGTAAACAAGCGGTAGTAAGCTCAGTTTGTCAGAGGGCACCGACTGTACTGATGACATAACCATGGCTGGTTTCTGATTGGTCACACTGAGAGTGCTTCAACTATCCCTTTCTTACAACCATCTCCAGTCTTCCCCAAATCTAGATATATATTTGAACTTAAAAGTATCTTCAGTTTTCTGTCTGTATTTGATGCCTGTGGTGCCAATAAGGCTTCAAACCATATTTAGTCTTTCATGTTGAGAAATGACATTCACACAAATGATAACAAAGCCTAGAAATCATTGTTGGTGCCTGTGTTGGTAATCAAAGACTCTAATCAGCACAAACAGTCACAAGAATCTGAGAAAGTTCTCCCTTGCATCATTAAATAGGTGTTTTTTTTCTTTTCTGTCTTATTATTTTGTGAATAATAGAAGTGATGTTAACTGCTTGAAGTTGAAACTTGAAGCAAATTAAGTGAATCTTATTTCTCTTGGCAGTGTAATATACAGATGTCCTAAAAAGCCAAACACAATGTAAATAAAATAACCCAATGAGAAAACACAGCAATTAATGGAACAGTGTATCTTGTATGATCTCATTTACATGTCCTGTTTAAGAATATTCCCTGATAGAGACCACAGTTATTTAAATCACTAGTCGTACTCAGTGCTGTAGTTACAGACTGAAGCTTAAAGATAAATAACAGTCATTCCTGACCAATGTTCTGTTTTGCTTTTAATTTTAGTGCAGAAAAGATCATCAAAATGAAATTCAGTTGATTTCTTCTTCTTCTTAGAAATTCTTCAGAGGAGCTGTAAATAAAGTCAGAGGTTGTTTGTCTTTGGTGTATTCATATTTCACTTCATAGTTTAATTAATTCTTACTACTTTCTGTTGGTCAGTTGTAGAGACGATTATTTTATCTCAGCCTTCTGTTTTTAAACAGAGACGGAGCAGGAGAGCAGGTTGTGATGTTCTATGTTGCAGCTCACTCCAGTGGACAAACAAGCTCATTACAATCAGAGATCTGAGTCTCTTTTTTATGAAGTTTGCATCTAGTTTTATGGCATAAAGTAGAAAAAAGGCTGCTGTACTGATCATCATTGAAACTCTCTGTGTCTGCTCTAATCCCTCTGCTTCATGTTGGCTCTCACTAATAGCAGTAAGCTAAATAAAAATTTGTGATAGTGACAAAACAATACCAATGTTTAGTGAAACTGCACCACTAAAACTGTAACAGCAACATTTACATTATTCCCCAAGTCAGCTAATATGAAATATGCAGTGCTGGATTTTCCTTAATGAGTCTGTGGTGAGTTGGTGGTTTTACAGATTGATTTATAACTGTGAGTAATTAGCATAACCAACCACAAACTATCATACACCCACTGAGGGTGGGTAGTATATGATATCAAATGATAGTTTTTATGAGTTCAGAACATGATGTTCAAAACTGCTGTGAAAACTTGAAATGCTGAGAATAAATTTGTTTATTGTACACTTTCATGAATGGGATGAATAAGAGATAAAAAAAATAAACAATATTTCATTCAATTTTGAAACAAGCTCAAAAGCTTTTTAAGTAGTTAAATCGAGTTGAGCCGCTCAGCATGATGATGATGTCATGAATATGAAAACATAAACGGTGATGGCGTCCCTGACAAAACATTTATATGCTGACTGACAGCAAATTTGCACATGAATTATTCCGGTTTGCTCAGTGTGCATAACATTTCAAAATAGTCATCAAGCAAATGCAGAATTCAGAGGAGAGCTGAGTATGTAGAGGTGCACGGAGAACATAAGAGAGGGCGCCTCTATGTTTTTCACCCCTGATTCCAAAGGAGTTAGTTAAGTTAAGTTAAGTTAAGATACTTTTATTCATTATGCAAGGGGAAATTCACAGTCACAGCAGCAATGCAAGAACATATATAGTAGAAAAGTTCCAAGAATATATGAATATTGATAATATAGTAAGTATAAACTAAAAAAAGAACAACAAAGACAGAGCTGCTGCAACAAGCTGCTGCTGAGTGGCGCTTAGAAAAGTAGAAGTAGAGACTAAGTATTAATTTATTAGAAATGTCCATCAGAGATGACAGTTTGGTCATAATTCTGTAGTAAGTCTCCACCTCCACAGGGTCCAGTACTGAACTGGACTTCTTCACCAGTCTGTTTAGTCTCTCTCCTGTTTCCTGTCCCTTCTAATGTGGTGTTGTGACTGATGTTAGCTCCGATGTTAGGACAGGTATAACGTAAATAAAAACAGAAAACAATGATTTGTAAATCCTGTTTAACCTATGTTCAGTTGAATACACGGCAAAGACAAGATATATATTGTTTGAACTGGTGAGTTTTACTGTTTTTTGCAAAAATTCACTTATTTTTGAATTTGATGCCTGCAATGGGTTTCGAAAAACCTGGGACAGCTTCATGTTTCTGACTGTGTTTTATCACTTTTCCTTTAACAACACTCAATAAGTGTTTGTGAACTGAGGACACTAATTGTTGAAGCTCTGGAGCTGGAATTCTTTCACATTCTTGTTGATGAACAACTTCAGTTGTTCAACAGTCTCAGGTCTCCATTTTTGTATTTTGTGCTTCATAATGTGTCACACATTTTCAATGGGAGACAGGTGTGGACTGCAGGCAGGCCAGTCTAGTACCTGCACTCTTGTACTACAAAGCCACACTGTTGTAACAGGTGCAGAATGTGTCTTGGTTTCATTGTCATTGTCTTTCATTGTCTGAAATAATCAGGGATGTTCCTGAAAAAGATAAAGTGTCTTGGATGGCAGCAGATGTTCCAAAACCTGTTTGTACCTTTCAGCATTAATGCTGCCTTTATAGATGTGACAGTTACCCATGATGCCATGGGCACTAACACACCCCCATACCATCACAGATGCTGCTTTTGAACTTTGCGCTGAGGATTGTCCTTACCCCCTTTGGCCTGGAGGACACCATGTCCATGATTTCCGCAAAGAGTTTAAAATGTGGACTCGTCAGACCACAGCACTTTTCAACTTTGCCTCAGTCCATTTCAAATGAGCTCAGGCCCAGAGAAGGCGGTGACGTTTCTGTCTGTTGTTGATATCTGACTTTGTCTTTGCATGGTAGAGTTTGAACTGTCACGTGTAGATGTAGTGATGAACTGTGTTAACTGACAATGGTTTTCTAAAGTGTTCCTGAGCCCATGTGCGAATATTCTTTACACAATGATGTGGATTTTTAATACAGTGCCGCCTGAGGGGTCAAAGGTCACGGCCATTCAATATTGGTTTTGTGCCTTGCTGTTTACATGCAGAGATTTCTCCAGATCCTCTGAATCTTTTCCTTTTTCTTTGCTGACTGAAGTCAGACCAAAGGTGTGACACAAAACTGACTGAATAATTTATTTGAGTTCTATCTTAAATTCATAGGTTAAATTCCAGTCAGACCAGATGGGGTCGTATTGACCCCAGAGGACAGTAAGTGTATAGCACACAGGTGAAATACTGAGACTCCCTCATGAAATGCAGGTTTGGGGTTTTCATACTCTCACCGTCTTGTTATCATAGTCAGAGTGACAGAGAGCTGCTATAGTCAGACTTCTACAGTATTTTTGACACTAACATGTACTGGCATGTACATGTCATGGATGGAGTGTAACCTGAAGTCATGTGACCCACATACAGTGCAGCAGGACAAAAAATGGAGCTGAACTTCCACAGTTTGACTTTATTCATGAATATATACAGTATATATGTAATAAATCAATACAAATACATGAATAAAAACAGGTCACTAACATGATTACTGTATAGCTCTTTCTGATGCTCATGGTTAGCCCTCAGGCAAGACATGATGGAGGAGCAGCAGTGAGGTTTAACCTGCAGACACTGCTGAGGGATGCAGTGACTTACATGACAATAATGAGGATATTATAAACACGAAGAATTGGATCAAGATCACATTGAGAGGATAAGTTGCCCTTTAGTAACAAGATGCTGAGGATTATTACGCACAGGCACGTCTGACAACAAGCAGCTCACTCCAAATCTCTAAGAAACAGGAAACAGGAAGAGGGGCGGGGCTTCATGAGGAAGTTCAGGTAACAGGTGTTGGTAGGCTACTTTGGTTTTTGCTTCTCATCTATAGTCTCTCCTCCCAGAGGGACAGAGAAAGGGGGAGAAGAGGGAGGAGGAGAGGATGAGGAGGATGGAGGATCAGCCCCTAGACTCCAGAGACCTGTGGAGGGACACACACAGGATTACAATGCATGGTGGGAAATTCCATAACTGGAATACCAACAGAGAAAACAGCATATTTTCATTTAACACACAATATTTATTTCTTGTAAAAACAGAAAAAACAACTCATTAATAATAGAAATATAAATTCTGAAAAGGCTTCCATTCCCTAATAGAGGTCCAAAGAAGGAGATTCTGTAGATTCTGGTCAAAATTGACTGAATATGCTGCTTTAAGACAAAAAAAATTCTGTGCGCTCATTTTTATTTTCCTACATCAGTAATTTTGCACTTGATTCCCCTGCTGTCTCTCCAACACCTCCAATCTACACCTTTTAAATAAAATCTTCTAATGTTCTTTGGAATATATTTCATACAAAGGCATATTAAGGCAATTTGAAGTGATATAAAAAATAATTGAGAAAGAAACTTAAAATTTCAAAGTTTTTAAAGTCACAAATTCTTAGCAAGGTAGATTGTGAGCTACAATCCCATTTTCATCAGAACAAGCCGTCATCCTCACTGGGACCTTGCACTGGCCTCTTCACCAGCTGATGCATGAACATGAAGGGACCGTCTGTAAATTGCAACACCAAAAAAATATGATACAGAAATATTCAGTCAAAACCTTTTTGATCATAGAGGCATTTGATAGAGGTGTCATGAATCAAACCACAACTTTTTTTTACAGTTATTACTTCTCTTTTAATAAAAGAAAAAAATGAATGTAGTTCGATTTCCACATGTTGGGATGCAGGAAAAGAGATTGTATTTAACGCTGGGCTGTTTATAAGTTATTCCATCCTCAAAATTATTTGAAAGCATTATTCTAAGACATCTCTCTAAGAAATGTATAGGAATAAGTGACATGACATGAAATGGCTTTGATGACACTGAGCCTCTTCTAATAATAAAAATAATAATTAATTTTATTAAAAGGCGCCTTTCAGGTCACCCAAGGACGCCGCACAGGACAGATTTAAAGACACACTCCAAAATTCAAAATTTAAAAGTTTAAAAGAAATACAGAGTTTGAAAACAGTCATAGTGAGTAAGCTTGACGGAAAAGATGGGTTTTGAGGTGGGATTGGAAAGAAGTTAATGAGTCAATGTCACGGATATTGGGTGGGAGGGAGTTCCAGAGATGTGGGGCAGAGCGACTGAAGGCCCTGGACCCCATGGTGGTCAGGCGGGCTGGGGGGATGTTGAGGCTGAGGAAGGATGAAGACCTGAGGCTTGGTTTGTTGATGAGGAGGAGATTGGTGAGGTATGGTGGGGTGAGATTGTGGAGGGCTTTGAAGGTGAAGAGCAGGATCTTATAAGTGAATTTTTCTTCTGAATTTATTAAGTATTTCTTTATTATATTTTTTCATTGTTGCAATTTGCAGACGGTCCCTGCTTATTCATTCACCAGCTGCCTCTGTGTAGCAGCCAATGCAAGTTCCTCAGGGCAGAGCACGACTTATTTTGAGAAAAATACAGACTGTTACTGGCAGTCTGCCTTGCTGTGATCACAAAGAGGTGTTTGATTTGTGAAAGGAATGTTCAGCTGATGAGTTATTCATCGGGGAAAGCTAAATCTGTGAGTAACTTGTGTATTCATAAGTTTATGTACTTGTAAATTTGTAACTTTACAAACCTGAAAATTTGCAACTTTTTAATCTCGGAAAGCTTGTGACTCTAAACTCTAAGTTTTGTTGTTTTTATTCTTGAAATTTCAAGTTTTTTTCTCAATTTTTTTTCCCACTTTACGGTGCCTTTATACACTAACATAATTTCAGTCTAAAGCTGCCTTAAAAAGCAATAAACAAAGCAATTGGTTGAGAGCTGGGTTGCTGAAGAGCTCTCATGAATGCAGTCTTTACTGTATCTATTGTGAAGTAAATGCAGCCTTTAGAGAGATTGTTTCTCCTGAATAAATGAGGATTCTTTAAAAAAAAAATGGAAATCTTCCTCTACACTAATTTCCTCTTCATTGATGATTCAGGAAAAGTGAGAGTGTTGAAATGCAATGCTTGGAATTTCAACATCCTGCATTTGCTGAAAGGAAATGCCGGGCCCCCCTCTAGTTTCCACCAGCAGCTGCACTGATATTCTGGATTGTAGTCAGTGGTGTGGGCTGTCTGTTATAGCTGCTCAGAGAAAATTCAGGCAGACAGATAGTGAAGAGTCTGTGGTGATGGTGTGTGTCCTCACGAGTAGCTGGTGTGCTGCTGTCGTCTGCGGGCGCTCCTCATCTTCTCAAAGCGAGCCTCCATCTCCTCCAGGACTTTAGGGGTGTAGCGGACCACCAGCTTCACTGAACCCTGAGCCGCCTTCAGCAGCTCCACAGCCTTCTCGTGGTGCTCACCCTCCACGCTCTGTGCCCGCACACACACACACACACACACACACACACACACACACACACACACACAGACTTAGTGTGTCCTGTGGAGCTCCTCCAAGGGAGTTTTGAAGTGATCATCACAGAGTAGACATGGATCAGAGAACTCCAGTGGACAATTTCATTTCAATAAATCAAGAGCCTGCACCAGTGTTTGAAGGCACTGCTTTTATCTGATTTGTTGGTACAATGAGTGAGAGAATCAGGCTTTGGTGTCTCTATGTGAGCCATTAAAGGATGGAACAAAATCAAAACTTCCTTCGAGTACTTAATATGGAAGAGTCTGCAAGAGTTCTAGCTTTTATCTCTATTTGATCAGAGATTTAGAAACAGAAATCAACACTGCTCGATTATGCGTTGACATTTTGGTAGAGTGGGCGGAGCCTCTTACCACCCCATTGACAGACAGCAGCTGGTCCCCCCTCTTCAGGCCTCCTTGGCGGTCAGCCACCCCCCCTGGGATCACTCTGGAGATGTAGATGGGGGAGTTCTGCTCTTTACCGCCCATGATGTTGAATCCCAGACCCTCGTCTGTTTTTGGCAGCTCCACCACCCTTGGGTGGGCGTGGCCTTCACTGGCAGCAAAGGCGGCGACTGTGGCCTGGAGAAGCAGATTGATTAGGAACAAATTCAATCCATTCAAATTTACCTTGAGAGGTATCAAAATCCTTTCAGTGAGCACAGGAAGGACATTTCTTTTTACACTCTCAGCTGAGTCAGATTAATGAGGAGTCTGTCAAGCAGTTTGGACAACATGGATCTATTTTTGTGTCTGTACGAATATAAACACAAGGCAGCACTCTGAGGGCCAGGGGCTGGTGTTTTGGTCTGTTAATCATAAGTCAGTAATTTACCTGTTCCTGTTGTGGCCATCAGATTAGCAGACATCTGTGTACAAGATTTATGTTACTTTCTTTCCAGTGGGAGAAAGGACTGAACAAGAAACTGAATTTTGTATTGTAAAATTTTATTACACTTGCAGAGGATGGGGAGAACAGAGACCATGAAACTGAACGAGAATAAGACTTAAGTCACTGTCTTGGACCCCATGGCAGCTGTGCAAGCACCAGTGCATCTCTGACCACTCTGGAGCCCTTTCTGAAACTGTGAGACAACTGGGACTGATAATGGACAGAGTTTTAAAAATGGATCTACAGATAAATGTTGTTGTAGCATCCAGTTTTTATCATCTTTGTGTTTTATCCAGGGTCCAGTCCTTTTTATCTTTAAATAATTTTGAGTTATGTCCTACCAGTGCTCATTTACGAACCCCAACCTCACCAAGCAGAGCAAATGTAACCTGGCTCTTCATTTTATTGATAGATTGAACAGATCACAGCAGAATAACTGCTGCATGTTGGTTGGGATGAACATAAGCACAAACAGCTTAGCCCGTGTTTATCCTTTGGCTTGCCTTTTAGCCTTTAGCGTGTGTTTTAGCCTGTAGCTCTTTTTTCATCCTTCAGCTTGTGTCTAACCTTTAGACCAGTTTTTAGCCTTAAGCTCATGTTTTAGCTTTTAGCTTGTGCTCTGTCACTCTTCTGTTTAGTTTCCTTCTGCTCTTTTGCCCTTTTGTGTCAGACAGTCCAGCTTATGTTTCCACCATTACTTCTAAATAAATCACAGAAATTGTTTACAGCAGAGAAAAACACAGGTCTCTCTTCTCGCCGATAAACTTTGTCAGCCGGCATGTTGTAATGGAGGCTTTGACTTGCCATAAATCAATCAGGTCGAGTCTAACCTGATCAGGAAGCTGAGGAATAGCATTTAGAAAGAACCTATTTTGGTGCTGATAACCTTACTCTACATCGGTGGTTATGATCAGGCACTTAGAGATGATTTTCAGGTTCAATTAGAAAGTCCTCAAGGTCTCTTTAATCGATCCATTTCCCTTCTGTCCCACGTCTGTGTTTTATTTTTTGTTTCATTGTTTTTATTTTTACTGAAAAGCACTTTGGTCAGCCTTTTGTTGTTTTAATGTGCTTTTTAAATACATTTTGACTGGTTAAGATGAAAAATTACAACCTTCAGGAGCAGTGGATGCATAACACTGACAAAGAATTGTGCAATAGACCAGCAAAGCTCTGCACTGATGGGACTTGAGTTTGTTATAACCACTGCCCTCTTTTTTCTACCTGGATATGTTCATGAGGGAATTTTCTCTAGATGTATGCACTATTTGATGTGCTCGGATACACCTGCAAGGTCTGCGTATTAACAACCTACAGCTTTACCTTACTGAGGGAATATAATTTAGCCCAGTGACTTTTTATAATAATCAAAATTCTGCAGAAATGTCATGTAAGGTCGTTATTTTGCATGTGGTACCTTTGCTGTAGCCTGGGCACGAATCTCTGGTCCCCCGACGATGTCCAGAGTATCGTAGAGCTGCTCATAAACCTGCAGACAACAGATGATAGATGGATTATAAACTCCAAACATAACTGAGTGATACTACTCAAGAATAATCAACACTTCTTATATAAGATGCAAGAACTGTGTGTGTGTGTGAACGTGCGTGGGGGTACCTCTCTTATAGCAGCACAGAATTTGCTCTGCAGGACTCTCTGCAGCGCCTGCAGTTTGGGAGGAGGCAGCTCACCGCTCCGCTGCAGCCGGTCCAGTAGCTCGATCACCCTGCATACATCTGACACAGACACACACACGCACACGCGCACACACACACACACATCATAAAAGGGAACACACAAAGCAGTGTAGAGTACAGCACAGAAGGCTCAGAGGATCCGCAGGGACAAGGCTCACTGTGACAGCCCATCACTTCAGATTCATTCAACACAGCCCACCACAATAAAAGCCCTGCTCTGCCATCATGGAACAGGCCTCTGGCCATGTTCCAATGCAGCGTAACAACTCAACAAGTTAGTGACATTTGTTCTTGAAAACTTCTCCTCAGAGTGGTGTCTCTTCTGTCTTAGCTGTCATTTCTAAAGATGTTGTAGTGGCACAGGAACAAGGGAATATGTTGTCACCTCTATCCTGTCCAAGTACAGAGTATTTCACTTAATGCTGAGAACTTCTACTGAGGTCTGTTGAAGAATTAATATAAATTTTAGATAAATATAGTGCAGTAGGAGGAGGTCATGGTACTTCAGAATAAATATGCAGCAGATAATGCTGGAGCCAACAGCTAAGTTGGGAAACTGGCTGTTAGTGTTAAGTGTGGGCGCCTGCTGCTTAATTCCTTTATCAGTGACCTGTGTTTGAAAGAAAAAGACTTTTTTCTGTTTCTTTCAAACATGTCACTGGTTTTATGGTATTCCAACATTAAACAGATATACTCTCTGATTCTGAATAAATGCAAAAGCTCTTGAGAGTAGCATGGGTTGGGGTGATGAACATTGCAACTGTATCTTAGTCTGGTTTAACTCATATTTCCATCACAGACATCAGTGTGTCAGTCTTTTAGGCACTCAGTCTGACCTTTTGTTGGTTGAAAAAGGTGTGCCACAAGGCTCTTCTTGGTCCATGACTTTAAATAGAAAATCTTATTAATGATTTGCTTATATTTTGTTTAAACTTCTGTTTCATCTCTATGCTGACGATACAGTCATCTACATCTCCAGGACTATAATTCGAACAACCCTACAAACTGATTTGGTTATGTACAACAATGGTTACACTCTAACAAACTACCCCTAAACAAGAGAAAGTCTGACAACATGGTGTTTGGCTCTGGATTACAGACTGAAAACCTGGGTCAATGGCATACTACTTATCTTGATGGTACACCAATAGAGGAGGTCATCAATCAAATATAAATATGTGAGGGTCTGGTTTGACCCTCAGCTATCTTTTCAGCTTCACATTGACTACTAGACCACGTTTTAGGTCAACTGTATCGCTCCATCAAGTGTTTCACTCTCTAAATCAGGACAAGGATGGTTTCACAGCTTATTTAACAATAATTACACTATTCAGATGTCGTTTATCAAAACACATCAGAAATGTATCTTCATCCTGTCAGTTTTATCTACAACAGCTTGTGTAGGCTTATTTAAAGACGTCCAATCAGAATGTATCATTGCTTCATGTAAAACTCACCAAACTGGCCATCACCCAAATCTAGAAGGCATTTTTACTGAGTGCTGTTCATTTTTAAATTTACTTTAATTAACTTTAATTATCCTCTATAACGTAAACAATACCTTATTCTGTACAGATCTCAGTGTAATCTTCATCATACAGACAACCTCTTTTTCTCTGCTCCAAGAATATGTAAAGAACTCAGACATCATGCCTTTCAATAAAAAGCTGCTTCTGACTGGAATACTCTACCCATCTCACTTAGATCAATTTCCTCTTTTCATCTCTTTAGAAATCTCTTCTTATTCATTTACAAATACAGTGCTTCTGCTCTTATTTTTGCTGTGACTCAAAAATCATAGATGGTGTTGTGATAGAACCTGATAATACATTTCTGTGCTCTACTTAAAATGTGTTCTTGTTGCATACAAATACTTTACATACATGTGTATCTCCCAGGTCAGTGGGCCAGGAACTGGTTAAGTTGGGTTAACTTTCTGTATTGTTTTGTTTATGTTTGTATTTATAGTATTTCTCTTATAAAGTTCTATAATGTCTGTGTCTTGGTGCTTCTTCAAATGTTTTGTTAAGTCTGTTCTGTGTGAATGGTTGTGATGTTCTTGTCTTGTATGTATCTTGTTCATTACGCACTAGAAAACGAGATGATTGATCCTAAAGGGCTATTCCATCAATAAATAATTTACAATTTGTGCATTTCCGAGCAATGATTTATGCACATCTTTGTGATTTTCAGTAGCTGCTGTTTGGAGAGTGTGGCTTCTTTCATGTTTACAGTTTTATGTAACTTTTAATTTTGTAATTGTTTGGGTTAAAGTAGGGTGACCATATTCCTAAAGCCCAAAAAAGAAGAAGAACAACAAAGTAGCCTTTTGACCCGTACATTCATCTAAACGCTCCTTTTCTGTTCTGAGAGAAAATTTTCAACAATGTGAAGGTAAATGATATATAGCACCCCATTTTTGCCAGTTAAAAATAAAGAAAACAAAACAGGCTTTGTTGTGTTTCTTTTTTTCACATATAAAGGCAACATTTTGATATGTTAAAGTCAAACTTGCAACTTTTCCCCTTAATTTTGACTTTTTTCCACTTATCTTTGACTTCTTATCTCAAATGTTTGTCCAAATATACCAACATACTTTTTAGCTATCCCAAAATTTTCACTTTATCCCAAAGTATTGACTTTTAAGCTGAATATCTAACTTCTCTTCTTCATAGTTTTGTCTTTTTTAGCTCAGAAGTTTGAGTCTATATGTCAACATATAAATTTTTATCACACAGCTTTGACTTTTCATCACAAAATCTGACTTAATGTGGGCCAATAATTTCTCAGCACTGGTCACAACCTCATTGAAAAGAGGGGTCTATAGTTGGTCTGTGAAAGGCCATTTCTGCTTCAGTATTTTTTGTCTGAGAGTGCATAGCAAGAGCATGATTTCCTGTATGATCCGTAGACCAAGCTGAGAAAAACCCAGTCATTTAAAATAAAAAAAGAACCCCAAACATAAATTCACAACCAAACAGGAGGACGTTTGGTCGCAGAGGTAGTCTTAATGAAACTAGGGGAGAATTTGAACGAGGCAGGAGATCCATTTCATCTCCAGTGTAGCATCTTAAGAGTACACGCACTTTAATTCAATACATAACAGTGTTAAAGAAGAAGGAGGAGCACCCATTTCCTGTAATAATAATGTGGTTATTTGTAACAGTGAGCTGTTCCCTGTATGTCCCTGCCTCAGAGCTCCTCTGCTGCACCTGCTGCAGGTTTGGTTGACTAATGACGACAGTAAAGAGGCTTTTAATCAGATGTGTAAATAAGCAGCAGTATCCTGCCGCTGCTGAAGGCCTGCACTAAAACACCTCCACGCAGGATTAAGAGTAAATCTTGTTACTGTGGAACAGCTCTGCTTCGTCTCAGCAGGACGTTAATGTCAGCCCGGTAAGACTAAAGACTACACGGGCTGCACGAGGGAACCGAACCGAGCGCGAGCATCTGCGCGCGACAGCCTGAGCTGTTGACACATCTGTAGCAAAGACTGGACCAGTGCTGAATGACAAAGAGAGGAAAGAGAGAAAAAAACACACGAGGCTTCACGGACACACATGCTGCCTAATCCCTGGTTATTCTCTTAAAGCAGAGAGTGACTGCGCATGTCAAACATACAGGTTAATATTTAATTGACCGCGGTAAAGCGGGTCAATGGTTCGGTACCTCTCTCCAGGCACAGCGGCTCAGTCATGGCCGCCATCTCCGCCTCCTTGGTGGGATGATAGTAAGAGGACATCATGGTGAGCTCCTCCGCTGCTGCAGCCCTGACAGTGCAGCCTGAGCCTCTTAACGGTGGTGAGCAGGAGGAGGTGCGGTTCACAGCGATGCGGAGTCCATGACCAGGGAGAAGAGGCTGAGAGGAGAACTGAGACAGGATCAGACAGNTGTGTTGGTCAGTGATGCAGAGAAACAATCACTTGAGTATCTTTCTTCATCAGTGTTTTGATCTGTAGGTATAAACAGGTGTGTCAGATCACAGGTCTCCATGGTAACCTGCTCGTTAGGCTGTTTGAAGCTGCAGCTGTTTGATTTAACTGACAGACAGTTGATGAGGAGCTGGATTTGAGCCAGGGACAAGGGTGCGAATATCCTTTTCCTGTGCAAAAACCGTAAGAGATTGCAGAGAAACACGTTTCTGATGACCTTCCCAAGGCTCAGGGGTATCTATTGATGTAAATTTCATGTCTGTTGAGCCACAGGTTTTACCAGAAATGTGAGTTAAAAAAGTGTAACTTTTTCTTC
This sequence comes from Thalassoma bifasciatum, assembly GCA_008086565.1. Taxonomy (NCBI): domain Eukaryota; kingdom Metazoa; phylum Chordata; class Actinopteri; order Labriformes; family Labridae; genus Thalassoma; species Thalassoma bifasciatum. The sequence continues at coordinate 45,568 of RPOG01004259.1, forward strand.
ATCTCTCAGAAAGTCCCCTGAAAATTAACATTAGAGCAGATGGGGACAGATGAAGACTTTCTGTGACAGTTGGCCACCTGCGAGCTTTGTTCTTTGTCCGTTTGGTGTCAAGTGTCCTCAATCAGAAGCAGAACAAGATTACCTACGTTTTGAGCCCAAATTTGAGTATGTGGAGTGAAATTTGTGGCCTCTAGGCCTGTTTATCCAAAAAGTTTCCAGGTGATTTCTCTCCTGGTCCACACTCTAAAATTCAAATCCTCACTCTACAGTTTGAACATTCCACCACATACACACCAATGTTAAACTGCTGCAAGGGCTGAGAAACTTCATGACCTTTGAAGGAGTTTTGTGAAGAAACTATAAGTGATAGAAAGAAGCTGAAATATACTGAAGAAAGCCAAATGATGGCTGAACATTTTGCAGGTTGAATATAGTTTCTGGCTGAAAGTATGACTGAATGAGAAGGGTCTGAATGAGGCTGAAGTAATTCCCTGAATGATTCCAAATCTGAAGAGCTCCCATTCATTCTCTATGCGTGAAAAATCGTGAAAAAAGTGATTTTTCTCGGAGAGTAAAGCTTAAACGGACAAACAAAAACATAGGCGTCTCCGAATTAATGAGCTGAACGTTTTGAAGTTTGAATTTTGAGAATCGGTTGAAATTTGTTGAAGGAGAAGCGATTTGAAAAAGTGGGCGGAAGAAGTTTTTTGACACAGAAGAACATAAGCTGTGAATGCCTTGCTGCATTCACAGCAATAACACATGACAATCAAATATTTGGAGCAGGTAGATTGAGTTCCTTCTCCATTTGTCATGTTGGTTGTTATCAATTCTTGTACCCAAATGAACTCTGTACAACATAAAAAAACTGGGAGAAACAGTAATGTTCAAGTTATGGATGAGTGTAACATAAAGTCTTAAAGGTCTAATCTTATCAAGTCACCTGGATCATTTAGCTGTAAATTTATCTTGGTGACCTCTGAGGGAATATGCCAACTTTTCCTCTGTGTAGAAATGGTAAACTCTGTCTTTATATTCCCTAAATGAGGAAGCCTAAGGTTTTAACTGCTATGGATTTATTACATGAAGTCAGCTCATCTCTCTTAAGGTTCTTTCCTGGAGTTTATTTCCTGTGGGAGACTGCATAAGAACAGAACATCAGATTTCAAAGGGAAATTGACTCTGATTATCTCCTCTAATGTCTGACAGATGGTCTTCCAGTGAGCAGCCCAGACAGGGCAGGACTAAATAAGTAGATGGGTTTTGTTATCCTAGCGTTGCCTCCAATAGTCGGAGTGAATAGTTCTGTTGCTCCTTCTTAAGAATAACAACCATCTGAATGAATCTCTTGTAATGAAACTTCCTCAAACTAAGGGAGCTCATAGTCTTACTCTGTATTTAGACCATGAAATGCCTCTCCCCCCAAGAAATACCCTTTTTTCATAAACAGTGCTTCTTCTGGTTTATTATTTTTTTAATATTTGTGAATCAAAAAATAAAAACTTCAATGTTTGGTTCAGATTTCTAAGCAGAACAGAAAATAAATTCAATCCATCTTCTAATTCTGCGTTTTGTCTTTTATGAATGTTCTAAAGTGCATTTAAAGTTATTTTCTCATTACTTTTTGACTCCAATGTTTTATGTTAACCTGATATTTACCATTTCTGTTTCAAAATAAAACAAGCTACAGAGATTTAACAAGCAGCAGTTTTATAAACAAGTGTTTGTTTGTTTATTTGTAGAAGAATTAAAACCATCAGACACAATGAATCACAGACAGACATGTTTTTTAAAAAAAAGGATTTATTCCAGAATGAATAAACAGAACAGCCTCATGGTCACATTACTACATTTCCTTCTATTTCACATACAGAGAGCAAAACTAGGCCGTCAAGTCAAATGGCTTCGTGAATCTGGAAATTACAGTCCACCCTCGAACAAAACACTCGTATTTTTACATTTCATCCAAAAAATAAAATTACGTCAATGATCTGAGGACATCAAGTGGCACGGATTAGATTTAGAGAGGACCAAATCAGCTGTGAGTGGTGAAATGTGCAGATATGAATCATAAAATACATCCTGACTTACTTTCTCAAAAGAATGAATGGACTTATTTGTCAGTGGAGATCTCAGTACTCCTC